>VSMD01121817.1:0-15498 GCA_008750895.1 Mirza zaza
TTTTTTGAGACAGAGTCTCACTTTATTGCCCAGGCTAGAGTGAGTGCCGTGGCGTCAGCCTAGCTCACAGCAACCTCAGACTCCTGGGCTCAAGCAATCCTGCTGCCTCAGCCTCCCAAGTAGCTGGGACTACAGGCATGTGCCACCATGCCCGGCTAATTTTTTGTATATATATTAGTTGGCCAATTAATTTCTTTCTATTTATAGTAGAGATGGGGTCTCGCTCTTGCTCAGGCTGGTCTCGAACTCCTGAGCTCAAAGGATCCGCCCACCTCGGCCTCCCAGAGAGCTAGGATTACAGGCTTGAGCCACCGCGCCCGGCCTGTTTCAATAATTTAAATTGGAGAATTGTTATTAAAGTGTATTACATTTGGCAGTAAAGATATAACTGGTGTCTCTTAAGATAACCTAACTAACTCACTAACTCATTCTAGGGATAACAGGCAGAGCCCTCATGACCTAATCACCTCCCAATGCTCCCATTTCTCAACACCGTTACATTGGGGATTAATAATGTTCCCAGAACAAGAACTTTGGGAAACACATACAAACCACAGCAACTGGTGACCCTGAGCGAGAACGAATGGTATAATTGTGAAAGATGAAGTCCAACTGTAGTGGACTCAAGAATGAACAGGAAATGGCCTCAGGAAGTGTGGATAACTCAAGAATCATGGCCAGAAAGAAAAAGAAAGATAGGAAAGTAGAGGGGATATGGGGTCAAGGGTGGGTCAAGCCTGCTCTATCTGTATCTACTGACGCTAAACATATACCCACCCTATGACTCAACAATCCCACTCCTAAATCACAACCTAAGCATCATCAAAAGAAGAATGAACAAATAAATTGTGGCCTAGTCATACAATGGAATAATATATAGTAATAAATAAACAAAGGACAGATAAGCATAACATGAAAGAATCTCAAAAGTATTATGCTAACTGAAATTAGCCAGACATAAGACACTACATCCTGTATAATCCCATTTGTGTGAAGTTCGAAAATAGATAAACCAAATCTATGTTGTTAGAAGTCAGAATAGCAGTTACCTCTGAGGAGGAGTGTTATTAAAGGGAAGAGGCATGAGAGAGCCTTCTGGAGTGTTGCAAATGCTCTATACCTTGATCTGTGTGATGGTCATTGGATATATAGATATATAAAAATGCATTAAGCCACATTCTAAGATGAGTGAACTTTATCTCCTTTACTTTGCTATGCCTCCATAAAAAAGTAAAAAAAGAAATAATAAATAAGAATAAAATTTAAAAGACAGCTTTACTAAGAAAATACCACTAAGATGATCTGTGAAGTATTACCAAATCAAAGTGAATTCTGAGTCGGCCATAAGATATCTGACCATAATATGAATAGCAGCAATGGCTGAAACTGTCTGAACCAAAAGAATCCATCAGTGATCTTTTCTCTTGGGCAGTGTTGTCAGTGTTTTCAGCTCACTCATTATCATCTACCTAAAAATCTGGCTCCCAAGCCTGCACCTTTATATGGATAATCTGTCCTTCCCAATCAGGCAGACTTTTAGATTGTCAAAAAGAGTTTTCTAGGGCTCCGTGCCAGCTTAATAGCTCTCATATGTCAAAAGAATGCAATCGTTGACTTCCTTTGCTACTGTAGGGGAGCCATTCGGAAGACAGATTTGTACACATCAGAATCAGCAGGTATTTGTCATCTTCTCCTTTGTTCTTATTATCATATCAAACGATGAGGAGATAACAGCTGGCAGTTGAACCCAAGTCATTTTGGTTTTAAAAAAACTGTATTAATCATTAATAAATTTGTCTCTAAATTAAAATTAATATGGTACCTGCATGCTCACTATACAAAAGAAAATTAAATACTTACCATTTTGTCTGGTACCAACGGCAGCAATGATTACTGGAACTGAATTTAATGCTCTTTTTATCACTGGAATATAATTATCCTTTACTTCATGAAATGAAAACTTGTCATTTACGTTGTATTTGATCACAATGATGTCAGCGCCCCCAATTAGATTTCGAGAGGTGTACCAATCACTGTCAAATATGTCCTAAACCAAAATGCAAATAGCAATCTTTAGTCTTTTTATCTTCAAATCAATCATGAAATCAACTGTATTAAACATTTTGCTATATTTTAATTTTTAGAATTCACAAAAAAAATTTATATTCAAGTAAAATTAAAAGTACATAAAATTAAAAATCTTTGAAGTCAGCTAACTCTATTTTTTAAAAATCCTACTTATTCATTTAGCCCCAGGGTACTATGTATTGTTTAAACAGGAGATCTAGAGAATTCCTGAGAGACTGATGAAACAAGCAACTTCTTTCAATATTTGTACTTAAAAATAACCACTTGGTTTTAAAAATTATACTATATTTTTATCACCTAATAGTTTCAAAAATGCAATGTTACAGCATTAGATGGAAGAACATCGGTATGAGAAACAAAGCTTCAAAGGACTTCCTGTGACCCAGTTAGACACTGCAGGATTTTTCAGTGTTTTGAATTGCAATGCATTATGAATTCTGTGCAACTCCATATATTTTATTCTTATTTTCAAAATTCATATATGTTTTTCAACTTTATCCATCCTTAGGACAGTACTGAATATGCACAGTGTGTATGTGGGGGTGGAGGAGGTATGCCTACATAAAAAGATACTGTGTATTACAAGGTAACATGGGAAGGATTATATTTGCAATTCAAGTATTTTGCTTATATAAATTAAAAATTCAGGATAAATCCTTCTAGTTCTGAAATCTTTACTTCTGTGCTATAGTCAATAACATTTATGTTTAGAACTGGAGGCATAAGTAATTTATTATGAAGCCTATTCCTTTAAAATGTAGTGCTTTGATATTTTAAAAATAATTTTTAGAGGTTTTTTTTTTGTGATTAGTGGGTATAAGTAAAACATCTTTATGTATCTTAATTCCACTGCCAAATATGCACTAGTAGCTTTCTTCTCATACTCTAGTTAACTATTAATCATTATTTGTCCCTTCATGTGGCCTTTGGTATGTATTTCTAGGATATAATAAAGCTAGACTAAGGTAGCAGACAGCTGAATGTGGCTAACACATCCAAAAGCTATTGGGCTATGAAAGTTTGTACTTTGAAATCTGAGTCCAAAACAGGGTTAACAGTGTTTGAATAAACCAATCAAGGTCTATGTGACAGAGATTTTATCCCATGATGGAAAATTCTGGAGGAGTGTTCCACAGCAATGCTCTTTTGCAGAGAGAGCTTCTGCTCACCAGTACCTCCCCCAATTCCCTACAGCCTCCCAACTGCCCATCTCCCACAAGTACACTCAGAGCAAAAAGAATTGCAGAATTTTTAGATGTGAATACCCTACCGAAATAAAGTAGGATAGAGAGAGCATTTCTGAAGGAAGTTTAACAGAATCCAAAAAAATTAAAAAATAAAAGGCAATGCATGGACTATGAGCATCAACGACAAAGGCTTGAACTTGGTGGAGGGTATAAGCAGGGGAGAAATGAAGTGGGGCTCAGGAGCAAGAATGTGGAAAAGCTGCCCAGCAGAGCTCTCCTCTAATTTCCAAATCCCAAACCACAAAATGTACGCAGTTCCAACTGTATCTGTTATAGTGCTTAAGTTCTAAGTATACAATTATCACAGAGTACGTAAGTATAACAAAACAAGAGGACAAAGTCAGATAAATGGGATAAAAACTAAATATAAGTAGGACTAATATTAAACAGCCATTTAACTCTGAAAGAATAAATCAAAAGGAGCTGCTTTTCGCATTCCAAATACTTCAACATTCCAGAGTTACTGGAGAGGTATATGGGGAGGAAGAGGACATTTAAGGGAAAATGTTGAGGAAAAAAATGGGCTTATGCATTATTAACTCTGCGGGATTGGGAATGTAAAGACTATAAATACTTTTATTTGTAATACGAATCAGAGCTTTGAACGCTCCACAAGGAAATTATGAATCTACTACCTTACTGCTTTTTATGGAATGTTACTAATAAATAAGAAAAGACTCAGAAATGAAAATAATACTATAACTGCACACAAAAAAAGGATGGGTAAGAGACAAAGACATACTAAATATTTAATAATAAGCTGCCATTAATGAATGTGAAGCACATTTATTTTAAAAGTGCCAAGTATATAAGGCTAGGTTCCAGGGTAAGGTCAAGGGTCTACAGAAGAGAACTAGGGAAGAGAAACACAACTATCTCATTCCAACTCTGAGGCAATTAACAACACATTTCTTCTCCAAACTATGTCAAAGAGAAAATGTTCCACTAGTTTCTAAAATTATGAAGGAAATCAAAGTCTCCCACCCAATGTAAATCAGTTCCAGGATTTCCTCTAAGAGGTTATGCAACACAAGGCTTGAAGTCACATGGGAGAATTGAACTCATCTTTAAAAATTTCTACGTTGAAACAATTTTATTCTACTTGATTGTAGGGCTGCAAATACAGCACTGTTAAGTGCTAACATTGCTGCCCCCACGTACTGTAGTGATATAAATCTTGAATGACATGTAGGGAAACTTTACTTTTGTTTAGTATGATACACGACTATATTACAGCTATAATAAACACTTATTAGAACATCTACCACCTATGGAGCACCTGTTATATGCTAACCTCTGCACTTAGAACTTTACACATACTAGTATCTCATTTACTCCTCAGCGCAGCTCTAGGAGGCAGGGATTGTTATTTTACAGATAGAGAAAAGAAGGCTGAGAGAAAGTAAGAGATTTACCAAGGACACACAGGCATTAAACGGCAACAACGTGGGGACCTGAAATCACATCCTTCTGATGTCAAAACCTCTATCAGCTCTGCTATATTTAATACTCTGATTCAGTATACATCAAGTAACAGCTGATTAATACAATCAACTTTAGTATTTCTGATGGGCTTTACTTACCCCCAAGAGAAGAAAAACACCTATGAAAAAGAACACTACAAATGTAAGCTACTATGTCTAACGATCATTATAACCTAGAAAATTATACCTGGTTATAAACTCAGTGCCTTAAATAGGGCCAGAGTCTAACCAAACAAAAAGTGGTTAACAAAATAAACCGTAACAATCAGTATATGGCAAAAATCCAGCTACAGAAGCTTACTTTATCCATTTGGAAGATTTCATTTCACTAGACAAAATACATGGGATCACAAACATTGCTTTTTGTGAAATCAACATACACAGGAAAGGGTTAACAGCTCAAATTAAAAACAGGAAAAGCAGTCCTAACATCATAATTTAGCTTATTTTATTTTCCCTACATTTATCCACTCTATTTACAAAACATTTGTCTAACTGCATGTCAAACTGATGAGTTTTTACACTGTTAGGTCATTCACAATGAAAGGGCCAAAGTAAAAGATGTGTTTCATTTGCTTACATAGATGCCAGCCAATAAGTTCTCCATCAATACTTCTGAACAGAATTATCAGTGTCATAACTAGGGGTTCAATAGCATCTCTTATATTGAAAAGGCCTGTTTTTAGTTTATTTTAGCATATTAACATAACTTTCCTTTAACTGAATATTTATATAGGCAAGAGGTCTTTTTTCCCCATAATATGGACATTTGCATAAATTTTTCTATGCATTTTTTAGAAAGGTATGCTAGTTTCCTACAGCCCTGATTCAGTTTTTTAGAATTTCTGTTTAAATGTACAATCTCACATAATGATAATTTGTATTTTCTTTTTCAAACACTAAACTCATTCATTATAAAATGCAGTCTTTAGGTGAAATATATATAACTCCAATATCAGTAAAAAATCAGAATCAGAAATTTTCAAATAAGATTAAAGAAAAACATTCAAAATAGCATGTTATTGTGTACTTTAAATATCTACATGTGTTTAGGAGTGGATTCCTTTTTCCTTTTATCAAACACTCAAGAATCAGACTAGAATTTATCCACTTCACTCCAATTTCGTTCAATTATCACACATTTAATTTTTACGTTTCCAAGCAATACTAGTAATACTATTTCGGATTCATGAATCACTAAAAACAAATGGGTAATATACCAAGAGTATTTTGCATTATTAAAATTAAAGACTAATTAAAAATGTTCAGAGGTTAATTAATAGTGCTGTAAGTGAGTCGTTTAAAATTAACTCAGTCTCTTTCCCCCTTTTCCAGGGGTCCTATTTCTGAGCTGTCCCAGTGAAAAGTATTTTGGCCTGCGTTGAGCTTTCAGGGGGCTGTATTTTTAGAACACTAATATTACACTATCACCCACGGGGCAGGCATGAAAAACATTGCTCTTTGCTGGTGAAACTTAGTGACCCCGTCCCTTGGAGTTGGCACATCAAACCGTCAGCTGTCTACTAAGGGACAATCCACAGTCATGAAGTGTAGGAGTAAGTGCTTCACATTCCTACGGGGGCTTTTTACCTTCCAAGAGTGTTCTCAGACGGGGCTACTCCCTGCCCGAAGAACAAAGGATCCAAGGTTCTCTCAAAAATGTTTTAAAACTCGACCCAGGTAACACGGACACTCCACATTCACGGAAGTGGGCAAAAGGGGGCGGGAGGGAAAAGGAAAAAAAAAAAAAAAAAAAGAAAGAAAGAGAAGCTCGTCCAGCCTCAGCACGGAGCAGCCGCGGCCCCTTACCCAGACGGGACAGTCGTGGACCACCAGCTTGACATTCCCAAACGCACTGGCCTGATACTCGGTGAACACGGGGCGCGCGACCGTGCTGGTCGCGTTCAGCAACAAGCTGCTCTCGTCCCCCGAGACCAGGGGGCTCCTCCCCAGGTACGTGCGGATGAGCCCCGACGGCCGATTGTCCTGGTGGAACGCGTCCCCCTCGTTCCCCAGCGCCACGATGTGAATGGACCTGCAGGGCAGAGAGGGGAGCGGGGCAGAGAGGGCGCACGGTCAGCGCGCGGGCCTCTCCGCCGGGCGCAGGGGGCGCGGGGGGCAGCGCGCGGCGGCGGGGACGGGCTGGGCGCGGGCCCCGCGGCCCGGGGCGCACGGCACGCGCTCGGGGCAGAGACAATGGCAGGACCGCGACGCGTACGTACATGGTCTCCAATGCAAGGGCAGGGCGGCGACTCGGAGGAAAGCAGCTGCTCACAGCCTCTCGGGGCCCCTGCGCGGCGGCGTGTTGGCCCGCGATCCGCTCATCCCCGGCCGCGTCCCCCTCGCGCGCCCCCACCGCGGCGCGGCCGACGCAGAGCCGGGCCGCGCGAGCCGGCCAGCGGGCGGGCAGGCCGGCGACCGGGGGCCCCGGCGCGTGCGAGTCGCCGCGTGCGCGCTGCCAGCCAGTCAGGAAGTGCCCGGGAACATCCCCGGGCGGCCGCCGCCGCGAGTGGCCGGGCGCGGAGCCGGCGTGCGGGCGCGAGTGCACTCAGCCGACCGCAGTCCCCTCGCCGCCGCCGCCGCCTCCTCGGCCGGGCAGCTGTCGCCTCCCGCCGCTGCCGCTCCTCCTCCTCCTCCCGGCAGAGAAGGGGGTAGGAAAAAGCCAGGGCCTCCGCCCCCTCGGCGGGCCCCGCCGGGCGCAGCACGTGCCGGCCGCGGGGGTCGGGCGGACGCGAGGGACGCGCTCCCCGCCGAGGCCGCCGAGCGCGGGCGGCTGCAGCCGGATACAAAGGAGCGGCCCGCGCGGGGTGCCGCGGAATATAAATTAACAAACACTACGCCCAAGCCCGAGAGCTCCCGGCCGCCAATCCGCCTGCAGCAAGTTCGCTCAACTCGAGAGGCTGTAACCGGAGCCAGGAGACGGGGGTGGGGCGGTGAGGCCCCCGTCCGCTCGGGACTGGGAAAAAGAGGCTAGGGAAGCCAAGGGATTCAAACCCGCTTGCCGCTCCGGCAACCCAGTTTTACCCCCTCTTGGCCGCGACCGAGAGTGTTTTATTTACCACGTCTGCCACTTTGTCATTTGTCAACATGCGCTACAGCTGTTTTCCAAAATCATACTTGTGAGAAAAAATAAAGGCAACATTCATGCCGCTGCAGAAAGGGTTCTTTGTTCACACGCCAATTAATTTGCTAATGTCGCTGTGGGGGGATTATTTACTACTTCAAGCTATATTTGGCATATTTTACCGAAAACGCAGGATTTTAAGCGCTGGGGTTTTTAGTATGGTAGTTTTTAAAGGAAGTTGCCTATAGGATTTTAACATGTTGGTGAGCTAAATGCCAGTTTACCTGGAGACTTTTCCATGCACATTATGGCTACATATTTAATAATAGCTCCACGGACCAACTGAAAGTAACAATATGGTAATGCAAGGATACTTAAGATTCTTTCATGGTGACACCCTGAAGTAAAGGTTATGAATGTCCCTAAAGGGCCTCAACCTCAACACAAGTGAACACTGGAATCCACTCCTGATACCAAGAAGGGCCAGGGCTTGCTCTGGGGCTGGACTCCTCCAAGCAACATTAAAATTCTGACTAGAACAGTGCTCTAAGTTGAAAGAGTTCTCATTTATCCTTTTATTTATTTACTTATTTTGCCCTACTTTAAAACTGGGTGGTTTCTTTTCTCCCCAGAACTATTTTGAGGCTATGAAATGAGAGGAACCGAGGAGGGCAGTAAAAACACTAAGCAAGAGGCCTCTGGAATGTCAACAGCTTTCTATATGGGGCCTTACTAGTCAGCTGAAAGTAGTTTAATAGTTTCTTGTACACAGATGGATAAAAAAAGGAGACCGTCTTTATGTGCTCACTGCTTTTTAACAAATCTAATCTCCCTTTGCGCTTGGTGTAAATTTCTTTTTGAGGCACTAGAACTTAAACCATCCTGCAAAATGCAAACATACAGGATCACCTTTAAAACTCTTGGATCAGTAGAAAATATATGTTCTCATCAGTCCCCTCCAGAAACCCACAAGTCAAAAACAAAGACATCAGAATGAATAAATGGATAAAGACAATGTGGTATGCACATGCAATGGAATATTAATCCACCTTTAAGAAAGAAGAAAATTCTACATAAGCTACAACTTGGATGAACCCTCAGATTATTGCGCTAAGTGAAATAAGCCAGTCACAAATCACAAAAAGTTAGTCCACTTATGTGAGGTATCTAAAGGAGTCAAACTCTTAGAAACAGAAAGTAGAATAGTGGTTACCAGGGGCTGGGGTAGGGAAAAAAGGGGAGTTGTTCAATGGGTATAGAGTTTCAGTTTTGCAAGATAAAAAAGTTATGCAGATCTGTTGCACAACAGTGTGCATGTAGTTAATACTACTGTGCTGAACACTAAAATATGATTAAGGTGATAAAATTTGTGTTATTTGTTTTTACTACAATATAAAAAATACAAAAACAAAAAGACATTAGAGGTGTGACAACTGAAAAGTGGCAAGAAGGGAGAAAGTAATAATTTTTTCTTCAGTTATTGAGTATGTTACAGAGGTATGGGAGACACTAAGGAACATAAGCCTCAGTCCTTGTCCTTGAGAAGCTAAGGCAATTAATGATCACTAGATTGCAAATATTAACACACTTGATCCTTTTGAAAACATGCTGATTCCTTAAATAATTATGATACAGGCTCATGCTTTCAATAATAGGGATAGGTACAAAGTAAAGGATTAAGTTCGATGAACATTAGGATGAGATCTGTGCCTTCTGTGTCATCAGAGAGAAGTTCATAGAGGGAGAAAATATTGTCTTAGGTCTTAAAAGATAAGGAAGAGTAGGTGGGAAGGGAAGAAGTATTGGAAAGAACTGTACAGACATCACATGCAAAGGTATGGATGGAGCATGGAAGATCATGGTTTAAAAGACAGCAAGAGGCGAAGTGAGTGCAGGCAGGAAGATTCCTATATTAAGGCAGGCAGAAGAAAGAGTGGTGGGAGTCTTCCCAAGAAATTTCCAAAGTCAGATCTAGTGATACTCGAGTTATACATTGGGAATCCCTGGTCTAGACCTCTGCCTCTGTGTACAGGACAGAACCTGGCTAGATGTTCACCAAACCCATTTTCTCTTCTATGATAGCTGAATTTCCCAAATTGTGTGCATATAGGTAGGGCCAGATGATTAGTTTTCAACAGTAGAATATGATCCCTGCTGAGCAGTTAAGAGAAGGTGTGCTTTCACCACTCTCTTTTATCCTTCTGTCTACCAACTGGATAAAGCCAGGTCAACCTTGAAGCCATGCATTTGAAGATATTGGTACTGCAGTGTGGAACCAGTGCCTGAATGACTGGTTGCAGCAAAGCCTTCTCATGCATTGTTCTATGACATAAGTGAGAAACAGATCTTTATTGAGTTAAGCCAGACATTTTGAGGTCAATTATTTCAGCAGCTAGTGTACTTGTCTTGGCTAATGAAATATCACAGATGGTCTATTTCCTGATATCTTAAAGATCTCATCATTTTCTTGAGGCCACTTTTTTAAATAGTTATTTCCCTTTCATTAAAAATTTTTATTTAGCTTGTATGTTTGTAGTTTCCCTCATTAGCATATTTTTTTTAAGTTATTACTTTTACCAGAGTGTTAACAAAGTGGATGATTGTGTGTCCTCCAAACTCAAGGTCACTGGGGAACACACAAGAAAGGCTTCCTGCCCAAACAATATTTTTTTCCTATTTTAGAGGCTGAAATGCCACCATTTCACATTCGCTCTGTTAGATGTTCTTATCCCTAAAAAAGAGGTGGCATAAGGTATATGTGAGTACATGTGATGTAACTCAGTAACCTATTACTGGTCCTTAGATCATGAATATTCATATACCAGCTTTTGGAAACCTTGCTTATTCCTTATAGACTAGAGAGGAAGCAAGTGTTGGTGAGGGTAGGCCTGGAGAGCTAGGCTTGGCATGAGATTTTTTCCAACTGTATTTCAAGGAAACTAGATTTCTGCAGAGGAATCTTCAAGTCTGCCTTAAAAGGGTGGTGGAAAAAGAGTAGGCAGAGAGGTCTGAGCCCCGATGCCCCATTTCAGAGTCAATCAGAGCAGCATTATTGCCATCTTTTTTTTTTAATATTAGTGTTTCACATTCATTTTCATTAAAAAGAGGGGATTTCTAAGGTTAAAAACAAATAAAAATTTATGACTACTTATCTAGAGCAAGAGTCTCCAAAGTGGGATACAGAAGAAAACTCCTGAAATTTCAGAATAAAGTATTTAAACTTCTATTCACAAACATATATATTTTTTTACTGGAAAAATGGGAGGAGGGGAAGAAATTAAGCTTTACTAATATTTAATGTGGGGATTGCTGCGTGGCATGCTCACTTGGTCCCTACCTGGGTAGGCACATGAGATTTTGGGGAGGAGTGGGACTCACTGTGGGTGGCAGCCTGAGCACTCTCTCCTTTGTTCAACAGATAGCCACATGTTGCAGCTTCTATATCTAAAAGAACTGATGGGTAATATTTAAGTAAACTAATTTACTGCATGAACCAATGGAGACAATGCTAAAAATGCAAGAATAGGCAAACACAATTGGCAGAGCTGACATTTCTGACACTCTGGGAGACACATTGCAAGGTAAAAAAACTAATGACGAATCAGATTTGACAAGAAGTATGCCATACTAATTGATTATGAAGCACACTAGTTTTTTTTTGGTGTTGTTATGGGGTTTTTTTATTAAATTAAAAATTAAAATATATTCTTTTCCTTTCTCTTTTTTATGACACTATCATTTGCTGGGTACTTAGAAGCACACTGTTTTAAGTATGAATTTACATTCCCTCTTGCTAACATTGACTTCACCGTACGTACATATTATAGTTAATAGATAATGATATTCTGAACCCATCACAGTTAGATAGCCATTTAAAAACTAAACATCCAAACATGAAGGCAAAACTCAGTAATGTTTCCATCATGTTTAAGTAATATACTATTCAAGTCACTACTGTAAAGAAAAGTCACCAATAATAAATGCTAAAAAGCCTCTTCTGAGCTTTCTTAAAAATGAAAGACAAAAAGCAACACACCATTGGGGAAATAGTTTTCTTCTTGCCAAGATAGAAAATGTCTAAAATAATAGATAGAACACAAATGGAAAAAAAAACAACCACATTCCTTTGTCAGCAAATACCTTGAGAATATGCACATAAAGCTTTGCTAAACACCCAAAGACACAAGTATTGGAGTAAGTTACACAAAGTAGGGAGCTTACTATAAAGTTAAACTGAAAGCACAGATGTTTTTAATATGTTCCACTGTTATGGTATTTGGTAGATTCAGTTTCAGTGTAACATTTACTACATTGTGTTTCGATAATGAAATGCATTTTGAAATGACTTTTTTGTGACCCTCTAAAGCTAGGGTAGAAAAAATATACTTTCTTTTCTACATCTTTTGACAATAAACAATAATTGGCTTTTAAAAAATACAACTATGTTTTATGCAGAAGTTGTGTAAGTGTAACCACTGATTAATTAGTTGTTTTGACTAAAGACTTTTTTAAAAAGAAAAGAAAGGAAGGATTCCAAGCTAAGGTTACAGTGAGAGCAACCACATGAAGTTCATTCACGGCATATGTCTCATGGGCAGTTATTCTAGCAAAGACGCTAAAGCCAGAGCACATAACAAACTAGGATGTTATCCATGTGGTTAATTTTGTGGAAACAAGAATTTTATGCCAGTTTTTAATTTTTTTCATTGTGAAATATAACACACATATAGAAAAGTACATGAAAAGCTATGTACATAATTTAATAGATAATTATAAAATAAACATTCCTACAATCTCCTGGGTCAAAAAATAGAGCATTCTCAGTGCTTATGCAAGAGCATGCATGTGCACACAAACAGGCTACCCCTCCTCAGATACAGCTCTCTTCTTCTATTCCCCAGAGTTAAAAATGAGCCTGACTTCTGTGATGATCGTTATTCATTTTTGCTTATTGTTTTACTACCTGTATGTGCATTCTGAAATAAATATTTTTTGGTTTTGCTTCTTTTTGAACTTTTTATAAGTAGGATCACACTGTGTACAGTTTTGTGCCTTGATTCTTGTACTCATCGTCACTTATAAGACTCAACCATGTTGATGTAGCTGTGATTTGTTCCTTTTTTTTTCTTTTCATTGCTCAGTAGCACCCATGGAAGTATACACAACCATTTATTTATCCATCCCATTGTAGATAAACATGAGGGTTACTTCCAGTTTTTGCCTATTCTAAACAAAGCTGCTAGGACCAGTCTTGCTTTAATGTATAGTATATTTGTGGGCATGCTAAGTCACAGGTTATAGATATGTTGAACTCTGGTAGACAATATCCAACTGATTTCAAATGTGATTTTTTTTACCTGTTACACTCCTGGCAGCAAGCAGGGTATGAGAATTAGAATTCCCTTCATAATTATTATTTTTTTCTCTAGAGACAGCATCTTGCTATATTGCCCCGGCTGGACTCAAACTCCTGGGCTCAAGTGATCCTCCCTCCTCAGCCTCTGGAGTAGCTAAGACTACAGGACTACTACACCACACCTGGCTCCTTAATTCTTCATATACTTAAATATTCTTACTATGTGCCAGGCATGATATTAAGTGCTTTACAAATATTGACTTGTTTAATTCTCACAGGAATCCTGTGGAGTAGGTTCTATTACTATTTTAATTTACTAGAGAGAAAATTAGAACACAGAGAGGTTAAGTAATTTGCCCACAGGTAGCTGAGGAGTGAGTAGAACAGCTGGGATTCCAACTCAGATGGTTGGTCCCAGGGTCTGTGGCCTTACCCACTATGTTGTGTGGATGTTTGAAATATTTCCTTCATTACATAATTTTTGTGATTGAAAACAATGCGTGTAGCCTATAAAAAACTCTTTTATCTTACAGAATTTTCTAACTCCCTTAAACATTTTTTAAATCAATTTCAATGAATCTTGAAGCCATCTTGAAGTTAAAAATGTAAAAATGTACAGCGTTTTCTAATTAATTTCAGAAACAGATGAGTAACATTAGGTAAGGTGGAAATGCATTCCTCAGATTTCAAACCTTTCCATAATGGGTGATGGGACTGAAAAACAGGAATCATGATTTACTAACCCAGCTAATGAAATCATTTCTCCCGTTAAACTTCACGTATCTTTGTGAGCTCTTTTCAGAGAGTCTTTAAATAAACTGAACATAAAACCAGACATCTGCATTGCTGTATCATGAAGTATAAACCAAGACCAAAAAAAAAATGAGGTATAGTTAGTTACTTTCCTCCCTAAAAACTTTACTAATTAATAATAATAATTTAAAGAAAAAATGTTTTTTGTATTATTAATACATTTTGAAATTATTTAAAATGTGAATAGAATAATTAGCTAGACATGGTGGCGTGCACCTGTAGTCCCAGCTACTCGAGAGGCTGAGGCTGGAGGATCCCTTGAAGTCCAGGAGTTTGAGGTTGCTGTGAGCTATGATGACGCCATTGAACTATATAGCCTGGGTGAGAGAGTGAGACTCTGTATCAAGAACAAAGAACAAAAAATGTGATTTATTTGATCTTTATCTCATCTATTGAAAATGTTCCATTTCAGTATGTTTTATTGTATTCATAATATATTAACATAGTAATACATGCATGAAACTTATAAAGCTCTTAGGGGTGTGCTCAAAAGTTTTTCTGCTGGGGTACTCAAAGGAGTTTGGAGACTGCTGGCTGGTGCCTTGGGCAATTGGTGCCTTGCTCTGGAGGGCAAGCTTAGGAGGATACCGCAGTGAAGCTGGTGTTTCCAGAAGCAGAACAGAGGCAAGGCTATGGGGAGAGGGAGGCTATGAGATCGGAAGTAAAAAGGAGATAGGGGAAGGCGATACAGATAAACTGTTGGCCTACTTGCTGAAATCAGCTTAGAGAAAAATGTATTTGTATTGTTGTAACTAACCTAATGAGAGATAAAGTTTGCAAATTTACACAAAAATCATAAAATCCAAGATTAGCTTTTTTTTTTTTTTTTAAACAATAAGAGCTTGCATGTACTTGATATAGAGTAACCTAAGCAAAGTCTTTTACTGGGGTTTGTAACCATTCAGCCAGTCATAAGGAAAGTTGGAAAGTTGACTTTACTCATTTTATTATCTAGGTGACTCTTGTCAGAGAAGTAGCCTATAGTTTTGTTTTGTTTGTCTTCTAAATTGTGGATTTCTTCCAAATTGCCAGGCTACACTATCATCAACTGTGTTTGGAGAAACCAAAGTGAGAATCGGAAGCTCTTTCAGAAAAGATCTAACAAGTTTATTTCTTTGTTTGTTTGAAAGTCTATTATCCACCCACCACTATCACTGTGCCTGGTGATGTTTTCCAAATAACTGTTCTGTTTTACAGTTAAAATGTTACTTTAAAATACCAGAACATATGTTCCTTTGAATCAGGACTGCCTGTTCCTATCAGCATATTTCTAAGGCTTGAACTTCAAAGAAATCTGGTTGTTTGGCCTTTAATATGCCCGCTCTGTTACTTAGCCTTTGAGAAGCTGTAAGACTAGCTGGAATTGCAAAATACCACTCCCAGGAATGTATATAAATAAAAACGAGCATCTTTATCAAGCACCATTGATTGTATGACATACACATA
>VSMD01121819.1:0-25670 GCA_008750895.1 Mirza zaza
CTTCATCCCAGGGATGCAGGGATGGTTCAACATACGTAAATCTATAAATGCAATTCACCACATAAACAGAAGCAAAAACAAAGACCACATGATTCTTTCAATAGATGCAGAAAAAGCTTTTGACAAAATTCAACACCCTTTCATGATACGAACACTCAATAAAATAGGCAGAGAAGGGACATACCTAAAAATGATACAAGCCATATATGACAGACCCATAGCCAACATCATACTGAATGGGGAAAAACTGAAAGCATTCCCACTTAGAACTGGAACCAGACAAGGCTGCCCACTATCTCCACTTCTATTCAACATAGTGCTGGAAGTCCTGGCTACAGCAATCAGACAGGAAAGTGGAATCAAAGGTATCCAAATAGGGGCAGAAGAGATCAAACTTTCACTCTTCGCTGATGATATGATATTATATTTAGAAAATCCTAAAGAATCAACCAAGAAACTCCTGGAACTGATAAATGATTTTAGTAAAGTCTCAGGATACAAAATCAATAAACTAAAACTTCTTTAAAGGAAACCAAACAACATAGTTCACCCCACCATATACTTCTTTGAACTATTTCAAGAAGGTTCTTCAGAAGGCCTACATACAGGAATAGCCCTGAAAATTTGCCTTTTGTGGAAGATATTTATATTTATAGAGAAAAATCTACATTAGTGAAATAAACATCTAGACTTTTTCTGAGCACCCCACCCCATCTTATCCAGATCTTGGAAAGATACACTCGACCCCAGGCTACCACCTATTCTTTATGAGAGCTGTTGCCTGTAGATTTCATCTACATAACAAGACCACCTTTGCCTCATTCCTCTATTCCTTTTTTTCTCTCTCCCTCCCATAACTTGTCTTCCAACCCCCAAGTCCCTATTCTTTCTGTACCCTCAAGATGATATAGAAGTGTCAACCAAATAGCCCTTTCTTTGAGGTTTCATATTTTGCATCACTCCTATGCACATGTGTGGCCCTAACAAATTTTGTATGCTCTTTCTTCTATCAAGCTGCCTTTTTTCAGTTGACTTTTAGAAAATGTTCAGAGGGCAGAGGGGAAGTTTTCTCTTAGCTGCTTCAATTTTGGCACTGTGAGTAGTATAACCAAAACTATTATGCTTTTCTGGAAGCCACAGTTAAGGGAATATAGGACCTGACCAGGGAAAATAAGGATAAGAATTTCTCACTAGTCAGATTCCTGGGCGTCTGTTTGTGGAATTTGGTCTAGTGGATGGCAAAAATCATTGCTTATCTCTTCTTCCTTTTCCAACATTAAGATTGATGGGAGAAAAGCATTTATACAGACTAATCTTAGGTCTAGCAACTCTGATGTATTTTGGGGTATCAATATTCATACTGTCTGATCATTTTCCTCTAAGAAATAGTCTTTATTTTTTCCTTTGTCTCTGTCTTTCTGTGTTACTTGTTATAATGAGTTCCTGTCATCTTATTTTATGTCCTGGAGATCTTGACCTGTGATCCAGTAAGAGCACTCTCTCTTGCTCTGTTCCATGGGGTGGGAGGGTATGATTTTCAGGTAATATCTGGTGGCCAGCCTAAAAAGACTGGGAACCCTGAGACACATGAATTATTAAGGATCACACTGTTTTTTGTGAATGTACCAATCTATCAGAAAAGTTTGTCTTAATCAGAAATCCCATCCACAAAGGGCTTTTGTCTTGACCCTTATTGCTTGGTTAGTCCTGGGAAAGTCCAATCCCAAGAGGACCTACCTGATGTCAGGGATTATTGGGTCTATGACTGGTGGCTCCCCACAAATTTGTGGAATACTGGAGACATCATCCTTAACTGTCTGGGACAACAAGAGTCTTATGCTATCTTAATCTATTTATGGGAGTGATTTTTTTCTTTGGGATCATGAAGAGCTCATCTACTGTACTTATTTTTAAAACACCACTTACATCTATGGTACTCTAAACCCAGGAAATTACCTTTGGGACTTCCTATGGAAAAGGCTTATTGGCTTGAGTTGCTTATGACATAAATAAATTAGCTATATTTAAAAGAAAACTTATTGGAGTGCTCTTGTCTTAAACAGGTATCCTATTTGTACCTATGAAAAAATACAAAAAGAAATAGCCTTAAACAAACCCCTTTGGCAAGATCAAAAATGGCAGAAATCAGGTTTAAAACAAAGTTAAAGTCCTTTGTACACTCAAACTGTCTGCTTTGAATCTCCTATAAGATTTGCAAAAATGCACCATGGCCTGTAATCTAGTGACAAAGATTATGCTCTCACTGCTATGACCTCAGGATTTGATTTCCAGTCAGTTAAAGAACCAGTCCCTCAGAGATATAAATCCTTTAACTCAGGAGAAAAAAGAAATATGTATAAGAATTAGTTTGAATTATTTGTTTTGAATTTACATTTGTGTGACTTTTGACTTTTGAGAATACTCGCTTGTTACTGATCCATTTTCCTTCCATGGACAGTTATAGTTTTCCTGTTTTTATCTAAGTCTCTTTTTTCTTATAGCTGCCTTTGGAGTGGTTCTGGATCTTGAGAACTCTTTCTTTTTACCTCTTTAGAGATGCCTCATGTGTCCTTGGCTAAGTCATAAAAGGGTTATTGGTTTTGGTTCTGAGTCACTTGGTAGATAACTTTGGTTTAAAAAAACAAGAAGAAAAACTTAAAAAGCCAAGAATGTTAGCTGTTTGTCCCAGCTAAAATCTGATAATGAGAGATTTGAAAAGATTTTAAGAGCTCATGGTCACAAGTCAATTTAATTAAAAGCTGATATTCAGACTATATACATATATATATTTAAAATTTCTGTTTTTTCAACCCTACTTTTCCCATGGGAATTTTGTCTTTAGTCAGCTGAAACCCCCTTTTAAATGTGTGTTCAATACCTCTGCTTGTTTCCATTCTTGTTGGCATAATTTTGCTAAAAAAAAAAAAAATAAATAATAAAAAATAAAATAAAATTTCACTGGCCTTTCTGGAAAGCTTAAGGTTTTTTTGGACTCACTCCTCTAGGATCCATTCTTCCACTTTTCTCTGTCCCTCCTTTTGCCATCCAGTTTCCGTTTCCTTTAATCATTAATATTTTTCCCTTCAAGTCTCTACTTCCTCCATTTGGTGGTTAGTGGATGAAAAACTATATGAGAATTCTGGTTATCACATAAAGGAATATAAAAGAGATTTCTGGTGGCTCTGAGATCCCTTTGAGGAACACAGTCAAAGCACTACTAAGCCCTTTTTAGGTCCCCTGTCTTCCTCTTCCTCACTGAGCCCCAAGAGTAGTGAGTGGGTTGAGCTATATTTGTTAATAGGCTCTACCCTTAATTCAGTAATATAGTTAATAAATGAAAGCTAAATTAAAAGTCCACATGTTCAACTAAATTGGCCTCACAAGTACAACTTTCTGGCATTTAGCTGGCTATTTTAAAACTTTTTGTAAGAGAAATTTACATCAATAAAGAAAATCTCTATTTGTGAGGTCACCTTCCTCTTTTTACCTCTCTGGAAACTTTTATAATGGAAAATGCATTGACTTAAAAATTTACATAACAATATTACCTTTGTTTAAGGTACTTTTCTTGGTTTCCTTGCCTTAAATGGGCCTCTACCTGTGTCCTTTATTTTCTTGGAAAATAATGATGTTTAGATATAAGATCTGTGTCTTTGATAAATAAATTTTCTACCTTGTTTCACCCAAAAGTCATCCTTGAGAAGTGCAAATTTAAGGTTGCTTAGCTAACAATTATTTAGGGCAATGATACAGGTAATGGAGTTTGATGGTCTGAATAGGGGAAGAAAAACTCTTTGGGAGCTGGCAAATGAAGAATCTTGGAGAACGCTCTAAGATCTACTACTGTTTGTTTCTGTATGTCCATATGTCTGTATGTGCTAGGTATACATGATATTTATATGTGATCTGAGACAATCTTTGGTAAATGAAGCTAGTTTTAAAATTATTGATAAAATAGGAATGTCTTCAGAATGTTCAATATTAAATATAATTCAGAAAATTTTGCCTGGGTTTACTGGCTAAACAAGTTTATAATGTCTCTACTACATGGTTTAAAGTCACAAAACTGCTGCCTCTGTAATATTTTTTATACTTGCTTGATTTATCTGAAAACTAAAGCTGCAAGGGCTACCTTCTGGATTCCCCCAAAACCTTGTGCATATCTTGTTACAGCAGGTGTTACAGGGGGTGGTCCTGAGGACAAACGGAATGGCACATGGAGAGTCGGAGAATCAAAGTTTGTTTGCTGTCGAGCTCAGAGGGGCCTTGCCACCAAATTCTGAGCACTGTCTACCAGATTTTTCCCACTTTTATTAAGTTGGGGTGGTCTGAGGGGTGAGGTATCAGGAGTAGGTTAGTTGATGTCTCAGGCAACAGATTTAGTGTTATGCTGATGTCAGGCAATAGATTAGTTGATGGCCCATGTAATAGGTTAGTATTATGCTGATGTGGGTCTTCCATGAGAAGTGGGGGTCTCAGGTGCCGTGATGCGCCAAATAATGGATGGGGGTTTCCCTTATCATGTTACCGTGGGCTTATATTTTGGTTTTGAACTTCTGGATTCTGGGGTCTAGACATGTGGCCATGGTGAGGCCTGGAGAAATATACATGTCCTCAGAGCCTACCAACTATAGGGCAGGGCCAAGCCTAATGTGATCCCATCATACCTGACCCAGCTGTGCCTCCTGGCCATGCTGGGAAGTCTCAGATCCTCCAGGCATTGTCTTCAAAGCTCTGTCCTCTGTCCTGGGCTCTATACCTGATGTATAAATTCAAGACTCAGATGGTCCATGCCTTTCACAGTCATCATCAACACTACATGGGTACTCAGGACCCAAGATAACTGTGGGAGACATTAGGGATGGTATTTCTGTCATAGTTTCAAAATTCTTTTCAGAAATTCAAAATCTTTGAGTCATGTTATGTTAAATTAAATAATAGATAATCATAAAACATCTGAATCATTTCTAAGTAAGTTAAAATACTGAAACATTGATGATTAAACATAAGTTGAAGATTATATACTTTGACATCTTTAATTATTTTTTGAGACAGGATCTGACTTTGACACCCAGGCTGGAGTACACTGGTGCAATGATAGCTCACTGTAGCCTTGAACTCCTGGCTCAAGTGATTCTCCCACTTTAGCCTCCCAAGTAGCTGGAATTACAGGCATGAGCCACCATACTCAGCTGACATTTTATTTTTATATGGTATAGAAAATCTAAATATATTTAGATCTGCTAATAAACAAAAAATTGAGGAAACATTTCAAAAAATTATAAAATGGTTTTCCTCTATAAATATTGAAATAAAACAGTTAAAAATTACTTCCTAGGTTTTCTCTAGAAATTAGGATTATTAAGAGTTAAAATCCAAGTTAATGTATATAATTAAACTTCCTAAATAAGATAAATAACTCCATATGCTAAGTATACAAGAAAAACAAGTTATGTTTTTGGTGAGAAAAGCTAAAAGGCATGAGAATTCGTGTTTGTTGAGAAAAAATATTTTTTTCTAGTTTAGAAGTCATTTAAATGTTTCACAATGAAGGAAAAATGATATAGATGAAACTAAATGGATATTAAAAAGTTAGGGAAAAAGTTTTAAAATCTTATAAACTGACTAAACTTAAATAAATTCATTTTAAATGTTTTAAAATGGAGCTCTAATATCAAAAAGACACTAATGCAAAACTAAAATTTGGCTTTCTCTTTTAAACAAGATTTTCATACAGTATTAATAAGAAATAGTAGAAGACTTTGGTTTACCTTTAAGGTAGTAAACAGGTTTATATGATATGTTAAATTATATAGGAAGCATTATCAAATAGAACATATTGTTTTACCCTTCTTTGAGTTAAATTTTTATAAATGTGTTATTGCTATGTGTTCCAAAATTGTACATAATTCCTAAAATTCTGATACACCTTGGTAAATGTTATCAGTCATAATTATGGCTATTACGTTAAATTGTTGTAGGCCACAAAAAATAAGCAAATGTCCTTGTCAATGTGTCTTTATCATGGCCATTTTAAGTCTTGAGCACAGCTAATTGCTTTATTTTGATGCTTCTAAAGTATCTTTGCAAGCCAAGTATAATCCTGAAGTGTTATGTCATCCAGGAGGTTCATGGAAAGAATGAAAAGTCCTTTGCTGATAATTTTCAGATTATTCAACTGGACTTGGTAAGAATTTCAAAAACTCCAACAAAAAAAGATGGACTCATAACATTGCTAACCTAACATCAAGCAAAGCAAGAATTAATTATAAGAGACTGAAGTGATGAAAGACAAAATTATTTTGTTTTACTGAAACATTGCTGTTTCTTTTCATTTTCTAGAGTCAATAAAACCTTTTTCTTTTAAGCTATTTATAGCTTATAGCAATTGGCTAACATATACTTTTGTGAGCAAAATTGAATTATTTACCTTTCTCTCTACCTGATCTCACCAAAATTCAGAAACTGTAAGTATTCTTATTTTATGGCAATAGAGTTATCTGCACAAGTTCAATAAGAATCTGTTTTCTTTTGTAACAGGGCACAATCAGAGATACCAGTTATTTTACCAAAGCTTTGCCTGGAATATCATAATTTCAAATGTGACCAGACTACTTTGAGGAATTCAGTTTGACTTTATAAAGACATTAGACTTGGAAAAAGACTGGTCTACCTTTTCTATAATACATAGTTCCTTTACAAGGCTCCTGACTTTGTGGTAAATAAAGAATGCCACTTTCTTTTCTTTTCTTTTTTCTTTTCTTTTCTTTTCTTTTTTTTTTTTTTTTTTGAGACAGAGTCTCACTCTGTTGCCCTGAGTAGAGTGCTATGGAGTCAGCCTAGCTCACAGCAACCTCAAACTCCTGGGCTCAAGTGATACTCCTGCCTCAGCCTCCTGAGTAGCTGGGACTACAGGGGTGTACCACCACACCAGGCTAATTTTTCTATTTTTAGTAGAGAGGGAATCTCACTCTTGCTCAGGCTTGTCTCGAACTCCTCAGCTCATGAGATCATCCTGCCTTGGCCTCCCAGAGTGCTAGGATTGCAGGCATGAGCCACTGCACCTGGCCAAGAATGACACTTTCTGAGGCCCAGAAACCTCAATGTATTTTGGGGACCTTGGAAAGAGAGGAATTGACCCAATTGATACAAGTATTACAGGCCCAGTCTTTGGTTTGGCTCCTAAGCCTCAAGATTTTAAAAGTCTATGAAGAAGATATTAAAAGTCTATCAAGAAGATTTTAAAAGTCTAATCTGAGATTTCTTATGAAAAGTTCCACTAAAGTCAACTTAAAAAGAGCCTATGTGATAAATCACTATTCTTGCTAAACTTATGTAAGTAATCAGGCCAATGACTAAATTTATTTTGCAAATAAATTGGTCTTACTATGATTTATCCTTGGTAATAATGGGGAACTGGAGAGAGAAAAATTATGTTTCAGAATAAAACCTATAGTACACTCATTATTATATTCCAGCTCATTGGTTTTTTTTTTTTTTGTGTGTGTGTGTGTGTGTGTGTGTGTGTGTGTGTGTTTTGAGATTTTATCATCTACCTACACTCTGGACTAAATCTTAAATTTTTCATTCCCTCCAATATTTAGCTGTGACTCTCCAGACTAAAATTTCTAATTTTTCTCCCACCTTTCTGACTTAAAATCACTAGAAATTAAAACTGTGCTTTTCTTAAAGTCCTACAAAGTAAATCTGGGAAACTTGATATAAACTTCAAGAGAAATCACTATAGCAATTTATATATAACAGCCTTCATGCCTGTTGATGTATGGATTACTTGGAAAGTTTGCTGGAACGCCTGATTTGAACTATAATCCAGGAAATCTGTCAGATTGCCACTGCCTGCCTAGTCTAACTAAAGATACTTCAGATACAATAAACACTAATTTATAGACTACTCTAGACATTAACCTTTGTTTTTTTTTTCTTGTTTCCCAAACTTCTTTGATTAAAGATCTTTTTGCCTTATTAACCTAAAACAAAGAGGCCGAGGAACAAAACATAAAGAGTGCACTTGAGCTAAAGTGAGGACAGCTGCCTGGAAGACTCAGACCCAAGCAACCTTGATATGAGCTCCATTTGGCCTTTGGTATAAGCAGTTTTTTAAAAGCAAAAAGAGGCAGACAGGTAGTGGACTGATATAAAATTTTTTGTCAGGAATTCTCATTGGTTTATAGAAATAACATTGATTAGTGATTGGTTATATATCATTAAGCTATAGGATGTGAGTTATAGTGGCTGGAGCAGCATTGTTAGGTTAATTTATAGCTACTTGTGGCAATAGCAAGTAATTTCAAGATATGAATACACAGCTCAAAGTAGGGGGTAGGATGTGATTGTTGTCTCATTTTAATGTTTTTCTGGGAGTGATAATTTAAAAGAACTTGCATTACTCTAATAAAAGTTCTGCATCATATATAGAATACTATCTTTGAGAACTCATCTGCAATGCCACCTCCTGGAATGGGACAATGGTTTAACTGGACTGACCTGTTCTCAAGACTAAGAGATTGATTCAAGAAGGTATGGGCTGCTTGTTCCATGTCTCCCCACCCAGGCCTTTGCTAATCTCTTATCTCAAAACCCCTAATCTAAATCTCTCCAAAGCTACCTACTTACACTTAAATATCTGAAACTTTCTAAAAATAAAGTTTCAAATGTCATACTAAAGAAAACCAAAACTATTTTATCCTCGAATGCACTTCTTTGACATATTCAGAGGGTCTGCAGACAGGAATAGCCCTGAATAGCTGTCTTTGATAGAGGAGATTTGCATCTGTAGAGAAAAATCTACATTAGTGAAATAAATATCAGGCTTCCTCTGAGGCCCTCCTTCTTATCCAGATCTTGGAAAGATGCACTCAACCACAGGCTGCCACCTATTCTTTCTGAGAGCTGCTACCTGTGAGGTTTCATCTGCGTAAAGACACCACCTTTGCCTTATACCCTTCTCTCTCCCTCTAATAACCTGTCTTGCCAACCTCCAGGCCCCTATTTTTTCTGTAACCTCAAAATGGTATAAAAGCGTAAGCCATCTGGACCTTTATTTGAGTTTTCATATTTTGTATGACTCCTATGCACATTAATAAAATTTGTATGCCTTTTCTTCTATTAATCTGCCTTTGTCCATTTGTAACCAAATTCAAGCTAGTACTTGTGAACTAAAATAAAATTTTAAGGCTCACCCCCAGCCCCCACCGACTGACTGAATGGACCCCTTTGTGGCCAAAGGAATATCCTAAAAGTAAATTGCCTGCCAGGAGGAAGAAGGTCAGACATGCCTCATCATGCCCCCCTCTCTTCTTGGGGACATCCTTTGTAAACCATTAACAGGCCTAAGGGTATGTAAGACAAACCTGCAGGTCCTCAATTTACACAACAAATGGCTTATCTCTGATTAAGCTTCCTATCTTAAAACATTCCAAGCCTCTAGACAAAGCTTCATATCTTTAACCAATTACAAGTCAAAGAATCTTTAAAGCCACCTATAACCTGTAAGCCTCCCCCAACACCATGAAATGGCCCACCTTTTTGGGCCAAACCAATGTATGCCTCCCAGGTATTGATTTAGGACTTTACCTGTAACCCCTGTCTCCCTGAAATGTATAAAACCAAACTGTAACCCAGCCACATCAAGTCCACTTGCTCAAGGTTTCTTGGGAGTGGCTCCAGGTCATGGTCCTCAAATTTGATTCAGAGTAAATCTCTTTAAAATTATTTTACAGAGTTTGGCTTTTTGTTTGTTTGTTTGTTTCCATTGACATACTTCTTACCACAGGACAACCAATAAGTGGAGAGACAATGTTTTGGGGCAAGGAAGGCAATTTTTACTCAGAGGGCCACCAAACTGAGAAGCTGGCAAACTAATGTGCTAAAGAAACACCTTAAGCTAGTATGAACTTTAGGCTCCTTTCTCTGTTAAGGGAAGGAGTAAGATGAAGTGGGTTGCAAGAGGTAACCAAGGATAATAGACATCCGGGCATCAATGAGGGTCTGAGGAGGCTGTAAAATTTCTTCGTTCTTGGTCAGTTAACTTTGGAGGCCATAGGTCAGGTCACGATGTTCTTATATCTTTAACATAGCATTGTTACTTGTGTGTGTACTTATCTCCCTGCGAGTTAGTTTTAGGAAAAGGATGGCTATCATCTTTATTCTATAGTTGAATTGCAAACTAACTTTTTCCTATAATTAGCTGGCCTATGTGCAGAGCTAAGCAGAAGCTTTTAACCTACAGGGTATTACTGCAGGGATTCAGAAGCAAAATGGATCTAGTTATGTTAAGCCTCCCTTCCACTGTTACAAGTTAATTATCAGCAAATGTTCAGAGGATGAAGAAGTTTTCCCTTGGCCCTTATGACATCAATATATTTTTTTATTCTTCAGTTTGACAAAAATTAAAACTTTTATAACAAATGGTGGTAGTAAGAATGTGGAAAACAGACACTCTTATCCAGTGTTGTCAGGAGTTAAATTTGTTAGAACTCTACATAGGGCAGTTTGTCAATATCTTTCAAAAATAAAAAAATGAATATACCATTTGACTCAGCAATTCTAACTATTTATGAAGAATGTTTCTAAGAGTAAAGTATTGGAAATAACCCAAATGCCTTTTAATAGGGACTATTTAAATGAATTCAGGTATATTTAATCAATTAAATATGGCATTGTAATTGCTAACCCCCCCCAAATTTTTATGAACCAACATGCATGAGTTTTGAAAAGAAATGCGCGCGCACACTTACACACACACACACACGTGTTCAATAAGACACTGATAACAGTTGTTGTGTCCACTCAGGGAAAGGAAGTGGTTGACTAAGAAACAGAGTTGGGAGAAAGAATTTCCACAGCCTTTCCTAAAAGTGCACTGGAGAGATACAGGATCCTGAAAACACCTGGAAATGGGATATAAGGAGCAGGAAAAAAGCATATTTTGTCCCATATACTCACCTTGAGTCTACCATGCATTTGTAGTAGAGTTGAAGAATCTGGGAGTGTTAAGCATGGAGACAAGAAACCTAGGGCTGATTTGATGGCTGATAATTGATGACCTGCCATAAAAATGTAGGTCTTCTCCCTTCTATTTTAAAGAATATAATTACAACTACTGTATGGAAGCTAGAAGACAATAAAATGATTGTTAAATATAAAGTAGGATTTCTAACCCTTAGAGCTCTTCATAGATGTGATATGGTGACTTAGAATGTAGAGAGTTGCCCATCATTGAGACTGTAAAGCAAAGATTAGGCGATGGGCATGTTATGAAGGAAATAAAAACTTCAGTTGAAAGATTGACCTAGAATAGCAGTTCCCTGTGTTTTCTCCAATACTGGCAAATGACATTCACATGTGTACTACATTCCCAGAGGCATAACCAGGCCTATGTGTAATTTCCTGGCAAGAATCTACCTTTTTCTATTCCACTAAGGATAGTGTGTCAGAACCTAGATGTCAAGGAGAATAACATTATTATGGGGATAACCTTGAATTACTTCTATTCACAGATATGGGTACACATAGAGATAGACATATAAATACATAAAGAAGTATACTATAGGCATAGCTATTTATTACAATAGAAGAAAATCTTGGTCATTCAACTAATATTGGTAATAAGTTATTAATACCTGTGACATAATTCATTACAAAAACTAGGCTCTCTAAAAAGTATAGGTCAGCCGGGCGCGGTGGCTCACGCCTGTAATCCTAGCACTCTGGGAGGCTGACGCGGGCGGATTGCTCAAGGTCAGGAGTTCAAAACCAGCCTGAGCGAGACCCCATCTCTACTATAAAAATAGAAAGAAATTAATTGGCCAACTAATATATATATAAAAAAAAAAAATTAGCCGGGCATGGTGGCGCATGCCTGTAGTCCCAGCTACTCGGGAGGCTGAGGCAGCAGGATTGCTCGAGCTCAGGAGTTTGAGGTTGCTGTGAGCTAGGCTGATGCCACGGCACTCACTCTAGCCTGGGCAACAAAGCGAGACTCTGTCTCAAAAAAAAAAAATAAATAAAAATAAAAATAAAAAGTATAGGTAAAAAAATAAAACTAATCCTAGACCTTGTTACTACTCAAAATATGCTCCACAGATCAGCAGTATTGGCATTACCTGGGAGCTTATTAGACTTGTAGAATCTCAGGGCCCACTCCAGACCTGCTGAATCAGAATCTGCACTTTAACAAAATCTCCAGATGATTCATAAGCACGTGAAATTTAAGGAGCACTGGCCTAGATAAATGCTGAATTTCTTCTAAATGTAAGTGTAGGTAAAACTGACAGGACCAGATATGACATCAGTATCTGCAATAAAATCTAACCATATATTCTTGCTTCTAAGCCTCCAAAATTTTGGACAACCTTTCATCCTTCAAGCATACCCATAGCAATAGCAAAGGACACAAGCTGTTTTCTAGAGAACAGTTACTATTCAGCATTAGGTTGCTGACAGTTTGTTTTCATACAAAATTGCAATTCATAACTCAGGCATCTGCTCTAACTTTCAAGATTCCCGGCATTAGTTGCAACAGTTTTGAGTTTGTGTTTTCATCTTCATACCCATCCTCATCTCCATGGCTTTTGGCACATACTTAAAGATCTGTTAGGAAATGAAACTATAAAAATAAACTGGTACTATAATTTGAAAGACAAGAGTGATTTGAAACTTTTCATTATTCTGTCAAAAAATAAAAAAGGTGTTTTTAAGTGTTCAATACTTTATGGTAGCTTTCTAATACATTACTCCGTGTCTGTAGTGTGATACCCAACTTCAATTTTGCAGCAATGCATTACTTATGTGTGGATGTCATGCCAATGATTTTCATCTTGTAGTTCTAAACTGATCTGGAAATTACTTTACTACAGGTTGCTTGATGAAGAAACAATGAGAGGGACTTGGACTTGTTTCTTTGTGAAAAGAGTGTGCCATTAATGCAAGAAGCTTACTGAAAGTAATAAACCTCATAATATACGGAATCTCACTTCCCTCATGTCTTTGCTTTTCTCTGTTTTTCTTTAAAGGTGATTTTTCAAGATGCCTTTGAAAATGTTACCAGCCTAACTTAGATTTGTAAACCTGATTTTTCTATTTTTCTTTGGCTATTGTCTTCTCTGTGTCCTTCATTGTTTCGCTTTAGAGCTCATGCATCTCAGCTTCTTGCTGATGCTCAGAGGGGAAAACATAATATTAATAATAGTCACAAGTGGTCCAAGAGCCATTTCTCATTAGGTGGTGATAGGCTTTGTCATACTCAATATTTCCCTATTAAAAACTAAAATAAAAAAATATTGGCTTTATTTCTAAAATATTTAGAAGTATAATGGCAGGGAGAAATGGGAAATGGAATAATTCAGGGCAATGCTAATTCTAAACAAGCCCTAAACAAACAATAGAGACAGAGATACATTACTGGAGCCATGAAGCAATATACTGTTTTGTCCCTTTTAAGTGCAGATGACAAAGTATATCATTTTCAGCATAATTATCTAAAGAGAACATTTTACACTGGGATGGGGGCTAATCTATTTGGAGGGTAGAATCCATCCACTGCAAGAGGATTTTCTATTAGAGTTAATGCAGCCATTAGATGTAACAACCCCCAAAATGACTTATGGATGTACCTGTATTGATTCCCACTATTTATAAATGACAGCATTTACCAAGCCCTGACTGTGTGCAGCAGGAGATATGGGGCAATAAAGGACATACAGATATAAGAAACACGATCTCTACATGTGAAGTACTTTCCATGTAGTGCTAATTGGAGTCTTTGAAAATTAGGCCATGATAGCCACTGAGATTGCCTTTTGGATAAAGCATGCTTGAACAAACATGACCAGCCCTACCTTCAAGGGACCATCTATGAGATGAGATTTCAGAGGTGCCAAGAAAGTCTCACTGTCCAAAAGAATGTATCCTGTAATCACTACTAGGTGCCTAAAATCCCACCACCCCATATTGTATTAAGTGTATATCAACAGTGTAACCTATTGCAATGATAAACTGCTAAGGAAAACTATCACATTGAGTAATATTAACATAATTGGGAATACATCAGAATCTTCTCTTCAATCATCTTTTGAAGGGAACAAGGTGAAAACATCATGACACTGAGTCTCTTGAGGAACCTATTGGACATAGGTAGGGAAGAAAGAAAAAGGTCCTGAATCCAGGACCAGAATATACCTACCCTCAAAGTCTCCTGACTTGGCAAGCACTGGGAAAGGAGAGTCAATGCCCACCCCTCAACATCTAGAAGATACAGTCATTGGATCACAAACATTTTTTAATGCATTTGAAAACTATGAATTGAGATGCCAACAGCATCACAGGAGACCAACTGAGCATGCATGACAGTGCAGCAATAATGGAATTTTGCAACTACTAACAACAGATAATTTAAGTCACATGTATTAAATAAGATGAAGTTCAGTCACAAATATAGGAAAACAATAACACTTAAATATGTCAGATAAAAGTTCCTCTCTCATACTTAAAAGAAGTCTGGAGCTAGGCAGGAGAAGGTTGGAATAGCAACCCCACATTGTCATCAGGGACAAAAAGGCTCCTTTCATTCTCTTCTGTAGTCTTAGCTTGTGGCTCCCATCTTTTATGACAAGTGATGATCCAAGATGACTGTTGGAGCTCTAGGCATTGTATTCACACTCCAGGCAGCAGGGAAATAGGAATGACAAAAGAGCATCCCTCCCAGCTGAGCTATCTCCCTATAAAAACACTTCCCAGAAGTCTCAGATAGAACATTTTCTGGCCAGAATTTAGTCTCATGGTCATATCTAAGTGCAAAGGAAACTGGAACATGTAATCATTTTTTTCTGGATGGCTATACACTCAGCCATAAATTGGGATTTTGCTATATGGAGAGGGAAGGGAGGAAATAAGCAGTTCCTATATATTAAATTAAATCACATATATGCATATTTGTTTTCAAGTGAACAAATTTACAGCAAGCCATTTGTCCCAGGTTCTTTTTATAGTCTTCTGTGGTAGAGTGTTAGCAATTATAATCATAACTATAGACTATCTTTGAACTTCAAAGACACATTCTGATAATCACTGTATTAGCACTTTACAATTCATGAGTAGTTTTCTTATTTGGTCCCATGGAACATATTTCAGATGTAAGATATTATTATTCCATTTTACAGATGAGTAAACTGAAGATCAGGGAAGTTATGACTGCTGCTCTAGGTAATTTAGCTTGGACATGAATCCAACCTTCTACACATACATTTGGTCCTTGTTCTGCCCCACTGAGGCTGTCTTTAAGCCACTGCTGGATTCTGATCATTTTTAAAGAGGACAACCAAGCTCTCTGCATAATTGGCTAAGAAAAATTTATTCTGCCTTTGAGGAATAATTATCTGTGTGACTCTGCTTTGCATTGAGAAAATGCAGATAACAGTGGAGACTCAGTTGGAGGGAATGCCAGGGAATCCACCCTGCCAACTTCTTTTACTTTTTTTTCTACTTGTGCAATCACCTCAGGTAGTCAATGTGAATGTTTGCTTAAACAGAGTAATGGGGCCTTTCATGTGGATAGTTATAAAAGGAGTAGCCATCCTACTGTTATAGCATATTAGGACCAATCCCAAAGACATCTGTCACAGGCCACCTTCACTGACTCTCTGCCTAGAGTCCCTTCCCTGGCTCTTCTCCCCATGGAGAAATTTTTCTCTACAACATGATTGCCTAGTTCAAAAGTCACCTTTTATACAAGGCCTTCCTGGTACCTTGGGCAGAATGAATTCTTCTCTGTCTTCTGTGTTCATCCAGATTTCCAGAGATTAGAGAGTATTGTCTCCATCTGCGGAATTGGATTTGTCTGAGTTACCTGCCAGCTGGGGTAGGGCCAGGTTCTACTCCAGTAATTCCCAATGTGGCCCTTGGACCAACAGCAGCAGCAGCATCACCTAGAAACTTGTAAAAAATACAAATTCTCAGGCCTACCCCAGACATACTGAGTCAGCCTCTCTGGGGGTGAAGCCCAGCCATCTGTGTTTTAATAAATCCTCCAGGGGATTTTGGTGCACTTTGAAGTTTGACTGTTCTACTCTTTTTGATTCCTTTCTTTCTGTCACTGTGTCTCTGAGTGGCTGCCATGAACTGTTTTACCGGATCTGTTTAAACATAACCAATACATAGGCATGACTAAGAACCAAACTTCACTGCTAGGTTTACCTCTGCTTATTAGAGTTGAAATGTGTTAACTTTACTTACTGGACTGGTTGTCAGAAAGGAAGAAAACTCTGTTGGATTACATCAGCCAGAATAAATTGCCATCTGACACTCTTTGCATGTGGTAGTCACAAATACTATAAATCATTGACTGGAATTTGGTGACAGCTTTCCTGCCCCACCTCCCTGCAGACAACATCTTGTTAGTGAGTCATGGGGATGCTAACAATATATTTACTGCATCTTCTAAGAAATCTGACGATTCTGTGAGTTATTTTTCTTTTTGTATGTGAAACATCATAAAAAAGACTTGCAGCATTTCATTTCTTTTTCTATTACACTCTCTTGCTGTTTTCATAATGCTCTTTCTAAAAAAATATAGATATATAATAACAAGAAAATTTGTTTTCAGAATAGAATGGATCACACAATGGGTTATATCTCTGTGTGTGCATTTTTCTCCCCAGCCATATTTGTACACATGGGAAATAATCCTGTCTATAATGTCATCTTTAAAGGGCTGCCTCAAGGAATCTCAGTGTTGTTGGTAAAATTGAATTTTGCTGCCCTGGATCACATTATTGTTTTTCTAATTTGACTACAGCTCATCCAGAACTAGAAAACTTGGTCAGCTGGCCTATTGATTTCTTGCCCAAGAAACTTTCCCCCTTGTGCCTCAAGCTGAACTTACACCTCATATTTTAACTTGCTATTCAGAGGACATAAGGTTCAGGTGTTTAATCCTTCTGAAAATGATAGCTTTGGCGTTTCTTTTCTTCTTTCAAAGTGCCAGTGGTACTGGAGAATGATGTAGGCCAAAGAGGCAGAGACGAGAAGATATTTTATCTAAACTTGTGCAGGTATTTGATTTGAATATGAGACATGTGCTGGGACCCCAACTCCCACAAATTCTGGAGGGTTATGTAGGAAAAAGGAAAGTACATTGCCATGGCAGTCCTTAAGGATCTGGATTTTAGGGTTGGCTGTGCCACTAACCATCTGTGTGACCCTGGGAAAGTCACTATACCTCTCTGGTTCTCAGTCTTCTTAGGTAGGCAATGAGGAGCTTAGATGGCATGACTTAAGCCATAAAAATAGTTTCTGGACTCTAATTTCATAATGTTTATATGTAAAAATAATTGATAAGATCATGTTCTGTTTATCAATGTTTCCTTCTCCGATCAAGCAAGATCAAGAGCAAGAGGATGAACACCCTCTTGATTTTCCTAACAATGAGGCACTTTAGTGTTCCTTTAGGGAGCAGGAAGAACACTTATCTACTTAGAAAGTCTTCAACCAATCTTCACAAGGCCCATTTTCTGATATCTTTGGCTTTATATTCTACATAACTCCTGGAAGACATTCCCACTGATGACATTTTCATTTATTTAATATTCCAAAACAAGATTATCCCCTTGCAAGAAGGGAAGGTTGATGTTTACTGTATAACATCAGAAATTCTCATTGATGTCCTATCTTTTTTGTCATCTGCTCTCAATGAATGTGCTTGTATGAATCACTACAGTATAAAATCTCCTCAGCCCTATTCTCGAAATAAGTGACTGCTCAGAAAATTGACACTCAGCATGCTAATGCTATGTAATTAATGCCCATCCTCACTTCCAGGAGCTCGCAAGTAAAGATGGCAGCAAATGATGTATAAATATACTCTAATTCCCCTCACCTTGGGGTGGAGATAGGGCCATGGGGGTAGCTCTTTTACACTGATGGCCAGAGTTGACCAGTGGGATTAAGCTTTAGGTACCCACAGTAATAATTGCTTTTATAAGACGTCTTTTGCCTCCTTCCCTTCCCTGTCTTACTTCCCTACTCTCTTACCAGTGTTTTCTGCAAATCTTTCAAGTAAACTACTTATACTGAATCTTTGTTTAGAGTATGCTTCTAAGACAATTTTTGGATAGATGGATACATGACTTCAGATACCACAGGGTTGAATGAGTATTAATCTCTACATCCAGCAGCATGATTAATCCCGAAGGAGTTTGCTGCCTTCTCAATGTTTTACTAATTTCCCACTAATGGCACTCAGTGGGACATCTAGGATGTCTTTCTTGTTTGTGATGACTCTTGGTTTCGTAGGTGCTCCCACCTTTGGTTGAGATTATTTTGTTGTTGTTCCTAACTTGGTTCTCCTCTGAACAAACTTCTGTATTTATGACATTTAGGTATGTCTCTATAGAAGAAGGAATATGATTTTCAGTGGAAGAAACAAAGCTGGGGAGTCATCTACTACCATGATTAACAGTATTGCTTTGCAGAATACTCAGTTCTGAGGGTTCAAATTACATTTCACATTTCAGTGATATATATTTTTATCTATTTAAAAGCTACAATGACATAATGACATGCATCTTTAAATGTATTTACCAAATATTAACCCATTAAAGACCACTGAAGCACAATTTCATTTTTTGTGCATTTCAAATGAAGGTTCTACTATAAGAAATATAGTGGATGACCACTAAATATTTGTTGAAAGAAGAAATTTCTGGGCCTGTATCTAAATTGGATTTAATGTATCATTGACTGGGATACTTGTATTGACTGGGATACTTTTAATTTACCCGGGTGTGTGTGTGTGTGTGTGTGTGTGTGATAGAACCTCAGACACCTGCTCCACCCTTGCCATAAGGCAGTAACAATGAATTGTATGAAGAGTTATGTTGGAAAGTTGGCTACATTTTCTAACTGTTAGTCTTATGATAGTGGGACATAGCTTTCTGTGTTGACTAGACTGAGAATTTTTAGGTTTATGACAAAGAACTCAAAACTTCAGTTTTTCTTAGAGTGACCTTCATTACACAGAAAATTAGCAAACGGTAGGTGAAAAGTGATTACTTTTAAATAACGTGCAACTGAAATCTGTAATGTCTGGAGATTTTATTCTTTAAATGATTTTGTCTGCAGCTCATGTAATAGGTCACAAATCACAGTGTTCCTGTACTAGCCTGAGTTACCATTGTGCTACTGAATGACGAGTTTTAGAAAATGCAAGAACTGCTGGATGGCTGACTCATTATATGTTAAGCAGCTTGTATATTCAGATAACAGTATGTGGGAGTGGGTTCTGTGTACACACAAAAGCAAAATATCAATGCCCTGGAATTGTCATCTCCCTAAACATCTTATTTACAGCTAAACATGCATAAGCCCACTGTGCCTACCAGCCAGGAGGACAAATCATGTGTGTGCTGGTCTGTGATTACTTTCAGGTAGACTTTCTAAAAGTGTAGCCTGGAATATTTCTGAATAATGAAGGTTTTCTTTTTCCTGACATACAGGAGGTTTTCCTATATCCTTGAATATCAGCTTTTGAATCTGTGAAAGCCCTTACCACACAATACAGCTTTTCTCAAAGAGTATGGTATCAGGACATTCTTTTTCTGGGATGAATAACACAGTTTTTTTTGTTTTGAATAACACAGTTTTAAAGTGATTACAGAGTTTCTGAAATTAGTAGTACTTTAGAGAATACAGGACAACTTGAACTTAAGGTGCTTAAGACCCTCGTAAAAGTTTTATAGTTCTTTCATGCTTTTGCTTTTGTGTTCTGAAATGCAGAAAGACCTTGAGGGAGAGAAGACGAAGCAAAATGTTATCAGAAGGAAAAAAAAATCTTGTGAATGCTACCTGGAGGGGAAAATATGAAACTGGATTTTAATTTTCTTTTTGTTTTTCAAAGAATGTGGCTGCTTGTGAAAAACTAAGCCTGTGAAGGACAGAAAATGTTCCAAAGTCACTCTTTGTAACAACCCCCAAATTCCACATATGCCCATGTGACTGATTGGACAAACTGTAGCTGATTTTAAAGGCTCTGGAGCCCTTTTCCTCCACTCAAAAATCTCATTCTCTCAATTCTCTATCACCTATTATTTATCATTTATCCAACAAACATTTTTGTAATATGTTCTATATGCCTGGTATTGCATATTGCATCATGCCATGAAGATACAAAGATGTAAATAATAGTAAGAAAAACAGATACTTTTTATTAAAGAAAAAAATATTCATGACATTCATTAAAGGCAGTAAGGAGGACTCTATTCAATAGGTGGCTATCACAGTTGGTATAGAGACCACTGCAATGGGGTCTTGCAGTGGGGGAAAGAAATTGGGTTTGACTCTCATTCCAAAAAGGATAAGTGGGGATTTATAGCCAAGGTGCAGGGTGGGGATCAGTAGATGAAGAATTACTAAGTGGAAACATCAGGGATAAGGGAGATTCTTCCTTGGCTGATTCAACAGGATTCTTGCTTAAGGCAGGCCAGGATGATCAGATATCAAGTTGCATGAGGAATTTGATCATATAATAACGGTGGTCAGATACCAAGGGTGAGGGATTTTCACTAAATTGACTTAGTAGGATTCTTGCTCAAACTGTATTCTACAAGGACAGAGAGGGAAGCCCAAGTATGAGCCCAGTCAAAAAGAAGGCTCAGAGGAGCCTAATTAAAATGAGTTCAAGGAAGGAGTCTTTGTTCCTCCTTTTGTTCCAGGAAAGAAGAGATATTTTTCTTTCCTTTCAATAATATAAGTTCGTTTCTCATTTGGTGGAGAATATTTGCTGAATGGTGCATGTAGTCAGTCATTTAATGAGGTGAATTTCTATGAAAACAAAAGAAAAATAAAGATTAATGGCTGGAAACATACATTTTGAGTACAGTAGGCAGCTAGTCAAGATTTCTAGACTTAAGTTCTAAACATTTTTAGATGCAGTGAGGACAGCAGTGGCAATCCAACAAATTTCTTGGTTTGCACTTTGAATGTCTTTGTGATGACATCAGGTGTTTCAGTGAACTTCCTGAGTGGCCCACACAGAAGCAGGTATGAAGGTTGCCCACAGATGATCTGCCATGGTAATTTATTTGAAGTTTATATCAAGTCATTCAGCTTCAGTCTGTAGGACTTCCAGAAATGGGCAGTTTTGGGTCTCAGTGATACCAAGTCAGGAGGGTAAAAGAAAAGTTTGAAACATTAGTTTGAAGAGTTACAAATAGATATTGGATGAAACTAGAAAAATTCAGTTTCCAATTCAGCTTATAGGTAGATAACAAAACTTAAGAAAATGAACAGGACTAGACAATAAACTGCACTGATAACAGGTCCACTATAGCTTTACATTGAAACAAAGTATCTTTCTACAGTCACCCCCTTTTTAATTCTTGTTTATATTAATAAAATAAATCTGGTTTCATTAGATTGCCCTGCTTATTATATTTATATTTAGTGTAACAAGAATGGTAATTGACCAAATATGCCTTTTAACATCTGATTTGCTGGAACTTTTCATAAAGAATCTGACTGAATCTCTGACTAAACTTTCAGAAGGCTATCAAGACTAGGAAGCCAAGGCAAGAATTTGCCATCAAATTTTGCCTATAATACTTATGAATTTGAATGAATTCCTCTCTTCTTGAGGTCCCCAAGGTATCCTGAAGTTCCTGGGCCTGCATGATGGTTAATTTTATGTGTCAACTTGACTGAGTTAATAGATGCCAATAAACCATTATTTTTGATTGGGTCTGTGAGGTTTTTTTCAGAGGAGAATAGCCCTTGAATCAGTAGACCAAGTAAAGAAGATCCACCCTCCCCAATGTGTATGGGGCATCATCCAATCCTTTGAGGGCCACTCAAATAGAACAAAAAAGCAGAGGGAGAGTGAATTCTCTCTCTTCTTAAGCTGGGACATCCATAGTCTCCTGCCGTCGGGTATCAGACCTTCTGATTCTTGAACCTTCAGACTCCAGGACTTAGATCAACAGCCCTCTGGTTCTAAGGCCAATGGTCATAAACTGAGACCATTGGCTCCCCTGGTTTCCAAACCTTCAAACTCAAACTAAATTATACCACTGACTTTCCTGATTCTCTAGATTACAGAAGGCATGAGTGGAACTTCTTGGCACCCATAACTATGTGAGCTAATGCTCATAATAAATCTCTTCTTATCTACATATATCCTGTTGGTTTTTTTCTCTGAAGAAGCCTAATAACAGCCCACTAGGAAGTGACTTCCCTTAATCATTCATAATGCTGGAAACCCTATAAGTCGGGTACCAGACCAGTTTTTCCAAGAGAACTTTGTAAGAATTATTTCCATAAAGTCAACTTTAGTTCCTTAAAGCTGAATAATGGGCTAAAGTTTTGCCCATTGTTCTTTCATATGACATTCCAGCCAAAGTTGTGGCAATATAAATATAACCAGTTTCTCCAGTTGTGTCCAGCTACAAGGGAGAACAGATTCTTACTGAAGGTATACAAATAACTATATAGCTATGAAAATAAGAGTATTCAATAAGAAGTTCCAAATTCTAGAAAGATCAGGTAGGGAAAAAAAATTAATGTTTCATTTTTGTTCACAAAACTATAATCTACTAAATTGCTGTAAGTTACAGTTAGCTTAAGCAAAAAGAGGAAAAGGGTTCCTTGACTCCGGAAAATAAAGCATTAGAAAATCAGCAATGTTTCAAAACAAAAAGTCATAAAAATTATAATCATCCTCATCAGTTCATTCAGTCCCATGTAATTAATCCTTGTTTTCCTTGATGTGGTGTTAGCAGTTTTATGAGTCCATCAGTTTCTTTAATAGTTCTGGAAATCTTTAGTCTAGTGGCATGGTTTCAAAGTTATTTGAGTGATGCCACCATGGAGCAGTCTCGCCTGTAGCTGATTATAAATGCTTTCAGAAAAGAATCAGAAACTATCTGTGGATGACAAAGGACTTAAAATGGCCATGATTAAAGATCTGAAGACAGTACATTTGATGAGGAAATTTGGTTATTTCTATGAAACACAGCATTTTAAGATAATAACTGAAATTATGACTGATTATATCCACAGTAAGGGCACTGACAAATTTTCAGGAATTTCATACAATTATTGAAACACTTATATTAATAACTTATACCAATACACATATAATCTAAAACAGGCTAAGCATCACTTCTTATTTGACAATGTTTTCCATGTAATTTAAGATATCAAATAAACATAATTAGTTTAATAGCTCTCTTTTACAAGGTGAAAGAACAAGTTATTTGAGAATTTCCAGTGGTCCTCTGGGAAATCTCAGTTTCAGGTAAAAAAGATGTCATTTAGAATTTGATTTTGGGAAGTTTATCAAAAATGTCAAAAATATTGAGCACTTAATTAAATAGAATTATAGACCCTATGAAACATACATAGTTATTCATTTACTCAAAATGACAATAAAAGATTCCAGAGGCAAATACAGGGAGTAAAATACTTGATAAAAACCCTTAGCTCTTTTAATATTGAGAAGACTTGCTTTCTTAAGTAATTAAATACCTGATAAAGTCAACATGAAGTATAAGGAATTATTTACAAAAGATATAGAATCTTTCTTTCCTAGAAGAATTGCTGAATAGATAAAGAAAAACCTTTTACAAAAATGAAAGACAACTTTGTCCTTTTAACAGAGAGAAAATCAAATTCTTGATTTGTATCAATACATTTTTGAGCACTTAAAAAAATAAAAACAAAATACCTTATAAATAAATCAAATTGAATGAACGTAGAAGATGGCGGATGAGAAACACCACCAGACAGAGTGTCTCTGAAGAAAAGACAGATTCTAGCAGAAATTAGAAGAAAGAAGCAAGAAGACGAGCCTACATCGGATGAGGGTCGGCAGGAGGAGTACCTGAGACCACGGGAGACTCCACGGGAGGAGGTCGCGGAGGAGAACTGGAAGCTGGGACCCCCAGAGCAGCCCGGAGACCAGCGGGAATGGTAGGTGGATCTGCCATTTCCCCTCCCCTGCATCCCGGACTGCTGGTGGGCTCCCCAGCAAGCGGAGGGACCTGTGGACACCAGCCCAGTGACAACCGCCACCAGTGAGCGGTAAGCCAGTAGCAGACGCGGCACCAGGCTCCCAACTCCCTCGGGGCACCTCTGTGTGCACAGACCCGAGCCGCGCGGCAGACGCCATATTGCCTCCTCCTCCCCTCCCCCAACCCTACCCGCGGCTGCCCAGAGAGACAGACAGACAATATAGCCACCAGCCAGAGGCACCTCCAGGGAATGGGACCTTCCCTTTTGGGGCCCTACAGCTGACTAAGGGGATCTCAGACTGTGAGCTCTCTGCCCGCCAGCCCTCCCAGGTGCTGCTGGCATGTTGATCCCAGGAGAACGGGGCAGAGCCTGAGGTTGAGAGACATAGACCCAGCTTGGGCTCCCTGTGGGTGAATTGGGACAGGCACTCGTCTCCCTGGCGGGGACAAAGTTTGAACTCTGGGACCTAGAGCTCAGACCTGCAGACCACATCCCGTGCACCGAGGCCTCACATTGCCCGGGGCACAGAAGGGATATACGTGAACAGCCTACTGAGGTGCGTGTGCCTTCAGGGGCAGATCAGCGTCCTAGAGGGCAACTCTCCCCCCAAAGGGAGGCCGTGCGCCCAGCCCAGGTGGCGTTCCTGCACAGGGAACCTCCTCGCCGACATCACAGCCAGGGGAAGCCTGGTGGCATGTGGTCTGGCCTGCTGACAGAGGCCCAGGAGTAGCCGCGGAGTTGGGGACAGTGGAAAGAGGCCAGGCCCGCTCCAGACTGCGGGTCTTGGACAGCCCCAACCCCACACGCAGACTCTCTGACTGAGCGGGGCCATTCTAGCCCCTCCCTGTCAGCTTTGCCTGGAAGCAGAGAACAGAACTTTGACCCCTGCTTACGACATTGGTGGTGCCTGAGGGTGGGCTTACCCAACTCAGCTCTGCCCAGACTCTCTCCTAGACCAGCCCTCACTGAAGGGGAGTAAAGGACACACCTGGAAGTCCCAGGGCCCCACCCAACACCTGAGGCACTAGAGTTCTCTCTACAGGAACAAGGGCTGATAACAGGTCACAAAAACAACAGCATAGCCTGTTCCTCCAAGCAAGCGCCACCTACTGACAGGGAGAGCATCCTGCACACCCTTTTCACAACACCTACTGACTCATTATACAGGGAGTGGTCGAATCTCACCCACAGACACCACCTACCGGCTCAGAAACTAAACAAGGCGTGTGAACACCCAAACAAAAACCTAAAGAAAAGAAACAACAACTGATCGACATGAGAAGAAATCAGCGAAGGAACTCAGGAAATATGAAGAACCAATAGGAAAACACACCCCCAAAGAGGAGCCCCAGCCCCCTAGAAACAGACACCAACCAAAATCAGGCAACCAAAATGACAGAAGAGGAATTTCGTATGTGGATCATAAGAACACTCACTGACCTGCAAGAACAACTCAATAACCAGCACATAGAAACCACAAAAAGCCTCCAGGATCTAGAAAAAAAGTTGACTAAAGAAATAGACACAATGAAGAAAAGTTTAACCGGACTCCTGGAAATGAAGAATCAAGTCAGGGAACTACAGAATACAGTGGAAAGTCTCAAGAACAGGGTAGACCAAACAGAAGAAAGAATCTCAGAGATTGAAGA
>VSMD01121826.1:0-32757 GCA_008750895.1 Mirza zaza
AAGCAACCAAGATTGGCCAATAGAGACAGACCAATCCTCTTGCAAGACCACGCTCGACCACATGCCACACAAAACAGGCTGCTCAAACTATAGAAACTGGACTTGCAAACTCTGTCATCCACTGTATTTACCAGACCTTGCACCAACTGACTACCACTTCTTCCAGGCTTTGGACCACTTCGTTCAAGGAAAAATATTCAATTCTCAACAAGCTGTGGAAAACACCTTTCACAATTTCATTGCCACTCGCTCTCCAGGCTGCTTTGCTGCTGGCATGAGCAAGCTACCATGAAGATAGCAAAATTGTGTCAATAGTGTAGGTACATAATTGCACTGCTGCTTGTTTGAGATGTAATAAGCTACACTTTTGATTTGAAATCAGACATTTCATATTTAATGACCAATTATTTTTAAAGAATTTCTTAAAAATTGGATCTTTAATATCTTTTTTTTTTTTTTTTTTTGAGACAGAGTCTCGCTTTGTTGCCCAGGCTAGAGTGAGTGCCGTGGCGTCAGCCTAGCTCACAGCAACCTCAAACTCCTGGGCTCAAGCAATCCTGCTGCCTCAGCCTCCCAAGCAACTGGGACTACAGGCATGCGCCACCATGCCCGGCTAATTTTTTTCTATATATATTAGTTGGCCAATTAATTTCTTTCCGTTTTATAGTAGAGATGGGGTCTCACTCTTGCTCAGGCTGGTCTCGAACTCCTGAGCGCAAATGATCCGCCCATCTCGGCCTCCCAGAGAGCTAGGATTACAGGCGTGAGCCACCGCGCCCGGCCTGATCTTTAATATCTTAATGGGTATTTCTTTTAAGTGACTTGCCTAAGGCAAGATGTGTTTCATTAACAGAAGTTGGATGTCAGTAGGTTCATTTCAGCTCTGTATCTTGAGGTGTGTCTTTTACCTGAAGATTCCGCCATACAATGGTGGCCAGCGAAGTCTAGAAGAGAAGAAATATGGCAGGGAAAGTACTCAGTTGCAAACATGGGAAAAGCAGCAGAGAGATGCCAGGCTTAGAAATGAGTGGAGAAATCACCTGTGGGAGAAGGCGTGGCACCCCGGACCGTGTTGCTTCCAACAGGTGGTTTGGCTGACGTAGGTCTGTGGCAGGCCTTGGCCTAGAGCAGTGTGCTATGGGGTACCCTGGGTTTGGGCCTTGAACAGTTTTTATCAGTAATAGAGATAGATTTTTTAAAAAATAAGTTGTATTGATGTTCAATATGCATACAGAAAAGTACACATGTCCTAAGGGTTCAGCTTGTGAATTTTTATACCCAAACTCTCACATGTCACCAGATCAAGAAATGAGGTCCCAGCACCCCAGAGACACCTATCATGGTCCCTTCCTGTCACTGTTCCCCTTTTGAGGGGGCACTATTTTGATTCCTGACTTCTTTTTTAAAATTTTTACTTTATTTTTAATTATTATGTATACGTAATAGTTGTACATCTTTATAGGGTACTATCCTGACGTCTAGCACTGTCTTAGGTTTGCCTGGTTTTGTACTTCATGCAGATAGAGGCACACCGTGAATTCTTGTGTTCTGACTTGTTCGTCACCCACATTATTGCTATGGTTCGTTCTCCCTTGCTGTAAAATACTCCTTTGGGTGAGTATTCTCCATTTTGTTTATCTGTTCTCAATTGATGGGCATTTAGGTCATTTCTGGTTTGTGGCTATTACAAATCATGCTGTTACAAACCACCTGGTTTTTTTGGTGAATGTATGTAAACGTTTCTGTTGAGGATATATATACCTGGGAGTAGAATTGCCAGGTTATGGGGTATGCATATGTCAGCATTAGCAGATGCTGCCAAATGGTTTCTAAGCCAGCCATGAATCCGAGATCAGGAGACTATCAAGAGTGACACTAGCACTCTCTTTCTTGATAGCCCCTTGCTAGCAGTGACAAGCATGACCTGGCTGAAGCATGGAACTGGGCCCACTAAGGAACACAGCTCACATCTTCAGGTGCCTGCTGCGGGCCGAGCATTATGCCTGGTGCTTTCTCATGCATTAGTTCACAAGAATCATAAATCGAATGATCCCCGTTTTGCATATGAGAAGCCTATGACTAAGATGCTACAATTTTGCCCAAGGTCTTATCTACTGAGGACAGAACCCAAGTCCCAGCCTAGAATTTTGACTCCTGTGCTCTCAGCCGCTGCATTGTGCAGCGCTTGCCTTTGCCATCTTCACGTGCAGATTAAATCCTCTTGCCTTCCAAGGAAGTTGCATTACGTGGCTTCCAGGTAATGTGGGCATGCCGTCATCCTCATCCTTTACCCTGGCCTCACACCTATATGGTATTTTAGAATTGCTGCAGCAACAGTAGACAATAATCTGCTCTTGTCGATTATCTCATCCTGTGAACTCTAGATCGTCACACACATTGTGAATTCTTCCTCATATTCAATTGGTGGTTTGGTTTTTGTTTTGTTTGAAGACAGAACGGTTGCCTCCAGAGCCAACAGAATACGCTTGGTTGGCACATGTGATCCATTAAAACTTAAGTTTAAGCCAATTCAGTTTAAATATTTTTGGCAAATTAAGAAACACCCTTAATTTGTGACAGTAAGATGGAAAACTAACTGTCCCCAGAAGTTTTTGTGTGTGTGCTGAAGTCACTGTTATATGAAGACTTAATTTAATATCAATTTAATTTTATTTTTAGTCAGGTTCTTATTCAGTTGCCCAGGCTGGAGTGCAGTCATCACGGCTCACTCATCACGGCAGTGCTCAAGTGATGGGACTGCCTCAGCTTCCTAGTAACTGGGACTACAGGCACACGCCACCATGCCCAGCTAATTTTGAAATTTTTTATAGAGGTGGCGTCTTGCTATGTTGCCCAGGCTGGTCTCAAACTCCTGGCCTCAAATGATCCACTTGCCTTGGCCTCCCGAAGTGCTGGAATTATAGGCAAGAGCCACCATACATGGCCTGATTTTTAAATTGGGATATAATTCACATACTGTAAAATTCGCCCACCCCAAACAGTTTCGTCTTCATATTGTTTCACTATCCCTCTGTGAAAAATCAAAATCCTGATGTATTTTTTCCTAATGAAGATGACAAATTTAATCCAAAAGCATCATTGTAATTTCATCTGTATTTCCTTGTTATTATCAAGGCACATTGTTTTATAATCTTTTCTTATCTCTATCATGATGGCATGCTTAGTTTTAATTTTAAAATATGAGAGACATTTATTTGTTTATTTTTGGCTCATAAATTTCACTATAAGCAATCCAAAAATTCTTCAAAGGAAATCATTAATATATAACTTCTTCAGATGAATCTTTTTTAGATGCTTACATGTTTTTCCATGGAAGGTATTTTCTGAGTCCCCATTAAAGATAAACTGAATTATTTTTTTCTAATATCCACTTTTTTCTAGAGGCTGATGATTTTTGTGTTTGGGAATAGTAATTTTTGCTTCAACCCAAATATAAGTGTTAGGTAATATGGCTATCTTACTCAGTTCTATGATTATGTAGAAATTAGCAATACAATTTCTACTAGGATAAGTAAATTTAGAAGATGTTTCTCAAAGAAGTCCAGGCATACCTTTTCTGTTAGTGGGCTATTTAAGATACATCCTTAACCTTTATTACAAGTAATGGAGTCCTAGTGAAGATTAGAGTTTGTTTATATTTTGAGGTTTTTCTCCCCCCTTGGAAAGCACTTCCAAAATGTGCTAACACATTACAAGTAGACTGTTTATAAGCTAAATAACACTTTTGTTATTCAGTAGTCTTGGTATCCAGGGACATAAATGCTAACTTTAGAATTTGTGATTGGAGTTATTTAGGCAGTGTTTTGCGGCTGTCTTGAGTTTCACCTGTGTTAATGTAGTTGGGCTGGAAAACTGCCTTGCAGGCCCGGATTTGAATTTGAGGGTTCTCCTTCTGTCTTAAGACATTTTGGAACTTTCAAAGTCATGCATGTAGGACATTACCAGTGAGTAGAACCATCTTTTTATGAACTTTTTGACAGTGTGGATCTCTTCTGTGATGTGCCTGTTAATTTCCTTTGCCCATATTTTGAGTGTTGGCTTTGAAGTTCGGTCTTACTGCGTGCATCTGGTCCTCGCTCAGGTCAACAGCTGCCGTCTGTTCTTCAGTCCTGTCTTCCTCGGGCTGCCACCTCTTTCCTCTAACTCCTTTCGAGAATTACACTCCACAGTTGAGCTGAACTGTGCTTGTGTTTGTCTATAGAAAGGAAAGCAAATCCTCATAAAATAACGAGTGGTTACAGTGTGTGACAGATTTTAGAGTCAGGCAAGTCTTCCCAGCCTACCTGCTAACACGTAGCTCTGAAGAGTATTGAACAATCTCAGATTCACTTCTGAAAGCTAGACATCCACATTGGACTGGATCCAGTATCGACTAGAGCAACGTGGAGAAATGTGTCATTCTTTCGTAAAGTGGACATGCTGATGCTGCCCGTTGACCTATTGTACCTTTCAACATATGTATTTGCACAGCAGTTTCATATGTGAAGCAGACCCAGTGTTTAATCACATTTAATCTCATTGTAGAGACCAAATGCTTAGATTGCTTTGAAGATGAGAAGTTGGTTCCTGTTAACTGTTCGAGTGATGTTCCTTTGCTGCATCAAAATGAGAATAATATACCTGTGTATCCGGAGTGTCTGTTTCTTGGGCCCGCTGTGCCTCATTACCACAAACTGGGTGGCTTTAAACAACAGGAAAGGGTTCTCTCACAGTTCTGGAGGCCACAAGCATGAAATCGAGGTGTGGGCAGGGCCACACTCCCTCTGGAGGCTGTTTCCTGCCTCTTCCAGCTCCCTGTGGCCACCGGCGTTCCCTGGCTTGTGGCTGTATCCCTGCGAGCTTTGCCTTGGTCTTCACGTGGTTTTCTCCACATGTGTGTCTGTGTCTTAACCTCTTCTGTCTCAGGACACATATCATTGGATTTAGGGCCCACCCCAGTAATTCAGGATGATCTCACCTCAAGATTGTTAACGGGATTATATCTGCAAAGATCCTTTTTACAAATAAGTAAACATTCAGAGGATGTGGGTGCTCGGGCATGGCCATATATTTGTTTGTGTGTGTGTGTGTGTGTGTGTGTCCATTGGATCCACTGCAGAAGGAAAAAACCTCCCACTGCCAACGAGCTAACTGGTGGCAGGAAGAGCAATGGAGTATAACTGGCCAGATTCCTGGGAAGGTGGAGGCTGCATCCGGGCACTGGGCCCCTGGAGAGCTCAGAATGGCTTCCTCTGCTGCTCTGAAATGAAACTGCTGCCAGGTTACACTAGCCAACCAAAAATGAGATGAAATGACCTAAAAATAGTTTCAGGTATATACACTGGCTTTAAAATTGGCCTAGATTTCTATGTTACTTAAGAAAGAGGAAAAAGAAAAAACCCTTGGGAAACTATCAACTATATAAATGGTCATTAACTAAGGATTATTCAGATTTTGGCCTTGTTTCAGGGAACATATTTATTTTGTTCTCAATTTAGAGTCTGTTGCCATTTCTCTCCCCTCTCCCCCTCAATATAAGAATTTGGTTAGCTGCATAGGTTATCAGAGCTTCAAACAGATGTTTGTGCTGAGCTCACTGAGGCAGGAGTGGCTTCATTATTTGTCTCGGTACAGTGTTCGTGATTGCAGCTGACATGCACATTTCTCTAAAAATTAGCATTCATTTCTTTGTGTTTGACCACTGTGTACTTTCCTAATGCTTATTCTTGTATGGGCCAACCTTCCAGGAAAAGTCTTTTTTCAAAAAAAAAACAAAATAACCCAAGTATCATTATTTTCTTGCTGGCAATCTTGTGAGCTTTGTATGAGAGAGTTAATGATAATAGCATCCACTCGATAAGTTAAATATGAATTCCCTCTTGATTAATGAACTTTTTTTTTTAACATGGATTTATAATTCAGCCACTTTCATTCTGTTTGGACTTTTTAGCACTTGGCATGGATGTGGCCAAGATGCAGTGTTTCATTTTGTTTGTTTTTGTTTTGTTTTGTTGAGTCAGAGTCTTGCTCTTGCTCAGGCTGGTCTTGAACTCCTGAGTTCAAGCAATCCTTCCACCTCGGCCTCCCAGAGTGCTAGGATTATAGGCGTGAGCCACCGTGCCCGGCCCCAAGATGTAGTTTTTTGTGTAGTAATTTTAAATGTCTGCAGTTAAAGGACAACATGTAGTTGGGGGCTTAGATTTCAAGTTACCTATTAGTAGAAGTTTCTGAAAGGATCCTCAGATTGTAAACACTTCGTAACATAGTGCATAGTTTTAACGATACTTCAGGTCTTCACAAAACCTTTATAAATAACTTTCTGAACAGTAAGCAGGTCAGACCCCAATGCTGAAATGTCCAATGCTGTATTCAGCTTGTGCCCATTCATCATCATTCAGCAAGCAGTTATGGTCTAGTTCTGACTATATGAGAAATAAGCTCAGATCATACCTTAACACACACTTTAAAAAAAAATGACATCAAGATTTATCACTGTCCTCGTAAGCAAATGACAGCGCTGTTATAGCCTCAAGGTCGGCACAGCTCTTGTGCCAGCCTTAGTGTGGGAGAAGCTGGCAGTGGAGGACCACAGGGCCTTCCCAGTGTGGAGCTACGTGAGTGGGACTGTATTCCAGAACAGTCTTAGACAGTGGCTAGGAGGGGTAGGGGATCCACTCAGTGGGGCTTTTTTGGACACTAATCCATGCAAATAAACTAATCCCACCATAATGAGGGTGGGAATTCAGGAGTGGAGGAGGTGCCAGGGGCAGGTTTGCATGACCTTATCCGGTGGGTGAGGGTCAGATGTGGGCAGGGTGGCAGTGGAGAGAAGAAGATCTGTATAAGCCAGGTGACTCCTGGTTGCAATAGAAAAAAAATGGGAATCAACTCTTGGTGGCTGTTAAGGAAGCACAAAGGGGCCCACAGAAGGATGGGACCATCTCTGATGTGCCTGGAGGAATATTCTTGTGTCTAAGATTATCCTGGTTCAGATCACTGCTCACAAAACATGACATCTTCAAAGTGGCTAATTAGACCACTGCACGGCAGGCCTGCCGGGGACAGCTGATCCAGGGCACGTGGGGGCATCAGACTCACAGGACACCTGATCTTGGCCCCAGATTGGGAGAGAGATTCAGGGGCCCAGGGCCATAAACTCAGGGGAGCAGGGAGCCCTGGACGTGGCCCACGTGGGGCAGTGAGAGGTGAGAGAGGGGAGCCCCCTCCTAAGGGTCTTGCAGCAAGCGGGATACCGTTCTCCAGTCCCGCCCGTGTGGCTGTCTGAACTATATTTGGATTTATGGGTTCAGGAGGGGCAGAGTGATAAAATCACTGCGTCCAACCGTAATCTGGAGAAATTGTGACTTCATAGTCCAGCTTTGACATATGCTCTGCATTTAATTTTGCTGCCAGTAAAGTACATATTAGTTGTCATTTGGCTTTAATCAAATTTTTGACCCAAAAGCTGATAGTTATGATTCCTGCTTTTGCTGCCTGATTTCTTTAGGATTCACATAGGATTTATTTATTTATTTATTTATTTATTTATTTATTTATTTATTTATTTATTTATTTATTTATTTTGAGACAGAGTCTCACTTTGTTACCCAGGCTAGAGTGAGTGCCGTGGTGTCAGCCTAGCTCACAGCAACCTCAAACTCCTGGCTCAGCCTCCCGAGTAGCTGGGCCTACAGGCATGCGCCACCATGCCCGGCTAATTTTTTTCTGTATATATTAGTTGGCCAATTAATTTCTTTCTATTTATAGTAGAGACAGGGTCTTGCTCTTGCTCAGGCTGGTTTCGAACTCCTGACCTCGAGCAATCTTCCTGCCTTGGCCTCCCAGAGTGCCAGGATTACAGGCGTGAGCCATCGCGCCCGGCCGAATATAGGATTTATTCAGTGCCAGAAAGCTTTGGTTCCATAAAACTCTGGATGTAATGTGAAATTAAAATCTTTGTCACCATATTTAGGACAAACGAAACTGTAAAGTTGCTTTACTGATCATCTGCATTAGGAGCCTTGGAATCGCCCTTGGCTTTAAGTCTTGGAAGCAGTTGCCACTCTGCAGGAAATGGCCCTTCCCCCAGCCGGCCCGTGGGTTCTGTCTGGCCAGGACCGTGGGGCGTGGGTGAGGTGAGGCTGAAGACCTTCCTCCAGGACAAAGCCCTCAGCCATATTCCTGACCCCACACAATTATTGGCTGATAATTGCTTTTGCCTAAGAAGTTGTTCTTGTTTTCAACCTAAACATTTATATCTCAACTGAGAGTAAGAAGCCTTTGCTGGAAGTCTCTTCACGCATAGTCTCAGTCTACTGGACCACCCAAAGCCACCAGACACCCTCAGGCTCAGTTGCTCTCCCACCTGGCCACTCTCATACTTGGTCTCTGTCATGATCAGTCATTCTCATACTTGGGCACACTCATGCTCATCTACTTTCTCTTTCTCTCGTGTTCACTGTCGCAGACTGTCACAATTAGAGAAGAAGAAAATTCACTTCCAGGTTTGGAATCTGATGTAACCTCAAAACTAGGTGGATGTTGTGACTACCAAGCATTCGTGAAGAGCTGTGGTGTGTCTGATGATAAATATGGTCATTCCTCAGTAACCGCAGGGGGCTGGCTCCGGGACCGCCGCGTGTACTAAGATTCACGCACACTCAAGTCCCGCAGTCGGCCCTGCAGAACCCTCATGTTGGAAAATCAGTCCCCAGTTTCATGTTCTGTGAATACGGTATTTTTGATGTGCATTCAGTTGAAAAAAATCCACGTGCAAATGGATCTGCATGGTTTAAACCTGTGTTCTGTAAGGGTCACCTGTACTAACTGTACTACATGCTAGCAAATTCTCTTTAGTCTGTGCAGATATGCAAAGGACAGTCATTTCTTCCCAAAACTCCAGTCTGTAGTTCGGGAGCTAACTTCGATCCCTGGGAATGTTTTCAAACTGCATTTGTTCCAGTTGTAATTTTGGTGTGGGAGTCTTTGATCCTATAACCGCTTACTTACTGTGGAACTGTTTCCTTTGTGTTATCTGATTTATCCCTCCCTGGCTTGGCTGACGCCTTACCCTCTTCTGTTTACATGAGGTATTTCCAAATCTTATTCTGCCTTTACTGAACATTGAAATATCCATACAGAATCAGCGTCCAAATCATGTATGTTTGTTTCAAAAGGTTTGTCAAAAGGGTTTCCCTTGTTTAGGATACTGTGCTCCCTGTGTCTCTTATATTCCCTTCTTTTGCCCTTCTAGAAGCTGGAAAATAAGGAGCAAGCTCTCACACTCTCTCTAGTCAGCCAAACAGTGGAACCAAAAGTCTGTATGTCCCGGACTCCTTCTCGACCCCTGCAAGGTTCTTCCTGCAATGAGGGCTACCTTTGCAGGGGGTGTGTTTTTTCTATCTACCTTTGCCGACACATTTTGCTGACTCTTGAGTTAGCATGATGTTCATTTGTTAAAAGAGAGAAAGTAATTTAAAGATCGTGTTTTAAAGAAAATAATGAACAAGGAGTTAAAGAATGGCCTTCCAAGTTAGATCTGAGGCTTTGCCACTGACTAGCTGTGTGACTTTGAGCAAGTCACTTAACCTCTCTGGGCCTCATTTTCCTTACCTGTAAAGCAAGGATAATGTGAGCAGTATTGTTGTGAGTGTTACGTGAGCAATGGCTGTAAAGTGTGCAGAACCGTGCCTGGCATGTGCTGATTTGGCCATGAGCACAGGAATCCTTGCCCGGGCTGTGGGTGGTGGGGGAGCTTGAGCCCTCTTGTGCTTTACCATTTCATTCCTAACCAGCTCTTAGATCATTATCCGAACTGCATGTTAAAGAGAAAACTTCACCGTTGTACGGTCTGTAGATCTTCACTGAGATCCCCCACTACCCTATTATTCTGCCTGCTGAGATTCCGGCCCAGTGGATGGTAGGTGAATTTTTTTGTTCCTTTCCTTTCCTTCCTCTTCCGCCTCATCAGACAGTTCTTTCACCTTTTCGCCCTTTTGTTAGGTTACAGCTTTGAGCCCATAAAAGCCAGAAGCAACAGACAGGACAGAGGATGACAGGTGCCAAGGCACGTCTCATAGCGGCAGGCAACCCGCCTGGCTGGGACTTCCTTGCTTGGCCTTACAGTGCCAGGGCTCCAGCGTCTGATTGAGCCTGAACGCCAATTTGTGTGCATGAGCACATCCTTCAGGGAATTGAGAGGGGCTTTTTTCCTTCCAGCCTGGTGGCAGAAAGGCTAAAAATCTGAGCTGTGAAAGCTTAGCCGGGTCCTGCATCTCGGGCCGTGTGTCTTGCGTCTAATCAATGATCTCGATGCTATTAGCTGAGGGCAGGTCATTAGGGAGCATTTCTAGTGAAATTGCTGGGAGCTGATGATTCAGAACCAGTTCTGAAACTGAGGATACAGGAAACTGTATCTTAAAAATTAAAAAAATATATATATATTCCCACAAAGAACGCCTAATCCCAAACAACTCAATACTTAATTATCATATTATTTTTTTGTTTCTAGATGAAATAGCTGTTTTGTTACAAGAACTTTATTAGTATGTTCTGAGGCTTGTAGCTTCTTCCCTTCCCTTTGGCTACCCTCAGAGATCTCTATTTCTCCCACTTCCTTAAGCATTTTCAGTAAGAGCTTGAAAGAATTGTTCTGCACAACTCATTATGTGTTCATTTAGCTGTTTGAGAATGTTATTGGTGATTATAGTTACGATAACTCCGGGTCCCTTATTTGACTTAATATCAAGAAAATGACTTGGAGCTTCTGCTTGAATCAAGCCATCTGATCACATGTGTTTATCCTCTTTCCTTCTTGAGACCCCCAAAAAAGAGTATATGAGAGTAAAAGTTAAACATCTACAACATCAAAGGTTATCGGCCGATGAGATTTAAACCGATTTTTAGAAGTCAGAACACAGATGGAAGAGTGACAGCTGATGCAGCCACCCAGGGTGTACGTGGGTACCGTGCAGGGAGTTCCCGTGCCGAGCAGAGGCCCGGGGGGCTCAGAGCTTGGCGTGTGTCTGCTGCGGGCAGCTGGGAATGTCGGGGCCGGGTGTACTGACCTGTCAGTGTCCCCTCTCCTGTGCCCACTGCAGAATGGCAGGTCGTTTACCCCAAACACAACAGTCCTGAGATTCTTTCCTTTAAAGAAACGGAGTGACTTTCTGGTGATCACGAGGGCAGCGGTGTGGTGTTAGTACGTCAGGGTAAAACCTTCTTCATCCCGGAATGTGGGGGTCCTTAGAGTCCTGCTTTTGCTAAAGCGAAACCTGTCTGTCGACAAGCCCTGCGTGTTATACGGAGCTCCCTGCTGTGCAGTGTATAGAGACAGGTGCAGAGAAATATGTATTCTGGCCAGAGACACGAGACCTCTGGATCAAAGAACAGACCACGTGTTACTCACGGAGCATCTCAGTGCCCCAGCTACCCTGGGACCACGCAGTACGAGGCTGGTCTTAGCCTGGTCTTGCTGGAACAAAGTACCGCAGACTGGGTGGCTTAAACCACAGAAATATATTTTCTCACAGTGCTGGAGGCTGGAAATCCTAGATGCAGGTGTTGGCGGGTTGGTTCCTTCCAAGGGCTGTGATGAAGGATCTGTTCCAGCCTGTCTCCTTGGCTGTCTTCTGCCCGGGTCTTATCATCTTCCCTGTGTCCAGATTTCCTCTTCCTGCCAGGACACCAGTCATATTGGATTAGGACTCACCCAAATGACCTCATTTTAACTAATCACCTCTGTAATGACCCTGCTTCCAAAGACAGTCCCAGTATGAGGAGCTGGAGCTCAGGACATCAACGTGTGAATTTTGCAGGGGCTATGCAATTCAGCCTGTAACGTCTCATTAAGATATGAATCTATAGTCAAGAATATTTCATCCTCAGATAAAGAATAAGATGCCATCAAAGAGTAACAATATTAGGAAAAAATAATGATTGCCAAAATTAGGGAATCAGTAAAGAGGCTAGACAGAGCAGTCCCTGGGGACTGGTTTCATGGAAGATAATTTTTCCACGGAGTGGGGTGGGCATGGGCGGGGTTTAGAGGGAGCCGGAGCTCAGGCGGTGATGCGAGCGGTGGGGAGTGGCTGCAAATACAGATGAAGCTTCGGTTGCTGGCCCGCTGCTCACCTCCTGCTGTGTGGCCAGGTTCCTAACAGGCCACAGACCTGTACCAGTCCACAGCCCAGAGGTTGGGGACTGTAGGGCTAGAAGAAAGATAAAGTCAAGGAAATCTTCTAGATGAGGGCTAAAAAAATATAAATACAGGGAATATAATATAGAAAAATAAGGGATACTTCACTTAGTAGAATGGGTTCCAGCTCTATCCAGGAAAATACAAGAGGTGCTATATCACCATTGTTTCCTAGAGCTGAATAGTACTCCATGGTGTACATATACCACATTTTATTAATCCACTCATGTATTGATGGGCACTTGGGTTGTTTCCACAGCTTTGCAATTATGAATTGTGCTGCTGTAAACATTTGAGTGCAGGTGTCTTTTTTGTAGATTGTCCTTTGTTCTTTTGGGTAGATGCCCAGTAGTGAGATTGCTGGATCAAATGGTAGATCTACTTGTATCGCTTTAAGGTGTCTCCATATTGCTTTCTACAGAAGTTGAACTAGTTTGCAGTCCCACCAGCAGTGTAGGAGTGTTCGTATCTCTCCGTATCCACGCCAACATCTGTTGTTTTGGGACTTTTTGATAAAGGCCATTCTCACTGGAGATAAGTGATATCTCATTATGGTTTTGATTTGCATTTCCCTGATGATTAGAGATGTTGAGCATTTTTTCATATGTTTGTTGGCCATTATTCTGTCTTCTTTAGAAAAGTTTCTGTTCATGTCCTTTGCCCACTTTTTGATAGGGTTGTTTGATTTTTTCTTGCTGATTTTCGTGAGTTCTAAGTATATTCTAGTTATCAGCCCCTTATCAGATGTGTAGGATGCGAAAATTTTCTCCCACTCTGTAGGTTGTCTGTTTACTTTCATGACTGTTTCTTTGGCTGTGCAGAAGCTTTTTAGTTTGATCAGGTCCCATTTATTTATTTTTGTTGCTGCTGAAGTATCCCAAGAATGGAAAAACAAGCACCACATATACTCCTCAGCAAATTGGTATTAACTGATCAGCACCTAAGTAGACACATAGGAATTACATTAATTGGGTTACATTATTACATTAATAATTATATTATTGGGTGGGTGGGAGAGGGGAGGAGGGGGTGAGTATATACATACATAATGAGTGAGTTGTGCACTGTCTGGGGGATGGTCACACTTGAAGCTCAGACTTGTGGGGGATGGGGGGCCAAGGACATTATTCGAAACCTTAAAATTTGTACCCCCCCTAATATGCTGAAATAAAAAAAATGCAAAAAAGAAAGAAAAATATGGGAGAAAATAGGAGAGACATAGAAAATAAGTCCTATTGGTCTAACTGTACTGTCTGGTACAATAGCCACAAGCCACATGGGACCATTTGAATTTAACCACTTTGGTAAGAGCATCGACTATAGTCGATAGCCACAGATGAACACGCACAGCCTAGCATTGACTTTAGCATTAATAACAAAACTTGGCTTTTCTAATTTTTCATTCATCAAAATAAAATTGTGAACATTTAAAAATAACGTAATAAAAACATATATGTATACGTTACCTATTCTGATTTACATTACAAGTAAAGCTGCCTGTAAAGTAAAACAAGCTTTCAGTGCTTTCGAGCTTTCCTCATCACACAAGAGCAAAAGGGACTCGTTGTCAATGCACAGCACAAACTATCATGGAGACCGTGAGTGCCGACTGTGGGCAAGGTTTTGTGGCCAGTGAGTGCCGTACCGAAGTGGTTAAATTAATAAAAATTAAATTAAAAGTTCAGTTCTTCAGTCACACTAGCCTCATGTCCACTGCTCAGTAGCCACGTGTGGCTGACGGCTATAGTACTGGGCAGCACAGATTTGTAGAAAATTTCCATCTTTGCAGAAAGTTTTGTTGGGTAGTCACGGCAACCCATGCATTAGAGACTAAAGAAAATGTTTAGTGTGGGAGGAATTTTTCAGATAAATAATACATGAAAAAAACGAGTCTTCACGTTAAAAGACATACCTGGATATGCCATGGTGAAATTTCAGGGAATAAAGGGTATATTCCAAAAGGTTCCAGAGAGGGATAAGTACAGATATCTATAAGGGAATGTGAATTAGTGGTGCTAACGTTCTGAGGGAAAATGATTTTAAATCTGGAATGATGTTTTCACCTGAACTATCAATTAAATATGAAGAGAGATAAAGAGATTCAGGGACACTGAAAGACTCAGAATGTTTGCTTCATGCATTTCCTTTCTCAGCAAGTTACTTGAGGATATGCTCTAACAAAACAAGAAAGGAAACCAAGATGAAAACATGGGGATCCACACATGAGTGGGTCCCAGTGGTAAAAGCAATGAAGTCAGTCTTGGGAAAACCATTATAGAGGAGGCCTAGATTAACCCATTCAGAGTGGAATGGGACAGAGCACTCCAGGAGGGAAATTTCTGGAAGAAGGAGGAGATGGCTGGTTTGTGTATTCTGATTGAGAGCTTGGTAAAATCTGGACATGCGTATTAGTTTCCTATGGCTGCTATAACAAATCTCCACAAAATGGGTGGCTTAAAACCACAAAAATTTATTCTCTTATGGTTCTGGAAGCCAGAAGTCCTGAAATCAAGGTGTCAGCAGGGCCACACTCCCCTGGAGGCCCTAAGGGAGAATGTGTTCTTTGCCTCTTGCAGCTTTTGGTGGTTGCCAGCTTCCGTGGCTTGTGGCTGCGTCACTTCAGTCTCTGCCTGTGTCTTCCTCCATATGTTTATGTCTTTCCCTTCTCTGTATTTTTATAAGGTCATGTGTCTATGGATTTAGGGCCACCCAGGTGATCTAGGATGGGCTCATCTCAAGATCCTTTTGAATTATGTCTGCAAAGACCCTCTTTCCAAATGAGATCATATTCACAGGGTCGAGGGATTAGGATGTGGGCGTATCTTTTTGGGGGTCACCATTACTACTGTATAGCGGTAGCTGTTGGAGTAGAAAAAAGAGAATCTTTTTAATTTTGATATTAGAAACATTCTACATTGAATGGCATAGTGAACTCATTGGGAAGGAAATATAATCCTAGCATATTAAGATTATAAGTAATATCTGTATGGAATATTAATATTTATTAACATCTATTAAAATATCTATAGCATATATTATAAGTAATATACATATCTGTATAGTTAATACCATAAATTATGTTTATGTGTCATGACATAAAAAGTTGGTATGTGTCAACTTTTAGAACAAATCTCAAGACAAATCCTGAAGGATACAGCGGTTGCTCCTGAATAGATGTAAATGCCATTATGTTTAAATCCTAACAGCAGGAATGCAAAGGACAATGTATGGAGCTTCCAAATCATGAAAACCAGTAAGAGGCCATTGGAACCAGTTACATAAAAGAAGCTGCATTGCGAAGACCATTTTTATACTAGTTTAGCAACTTGGCTGGATCCCAAGGGACTTTTTAATCACACTTTTTCATTGACTAGCAATATAGTCTGATCATTGTGCATTTTGTCTTTTTTGGATGGCTCAAAATTTTAAAGAGATATCTTGTCATTTTCTGAAAACTAAGTTCTGCAGCCATAATTTTTTATTACATTTTCTTTTTCAGTAAGTGAGATCAAAGTAGTGATCCTGAAAATTATGCTTATGGTGGACTTAAGTAAAAAGGATTTATGCAATCAAATTTACAGATTGTTTTTTTATTGATCACAACTTTTATGTGAGGGATCAATTTTAATCTACTTGGCATCTTTAATTGCTTATCCACTTAAAAAATTAACTCTGGTGGATGGAAGAACCCCCTCTAATGTGAATTGTTTTTGCTGTTAGTGAAAATATGGTATTATGTTATCTACTACAGTTAGAAAGAAAAAAAGAATTGCTGAATAGGCCATTACCCTTTTAGTACAAAGGAAGAATGAAGGAAAGAAAAGTGGAGTTTCATTCTGCACCTTTGGTAATATTCCTGGGGTATTGATCCTGCCTGCTCTAGTGAAGCCTAACCATTCATTCATTCATGCATTCATTCTAGAAACTTCTGAGTGCTGTCCGTGTACCAACTCTAAAGATTCAAGTATAAATAATTTTTCAGGAAATTCAGCAAAGCCTGACTCCCTTATTGATATGCCCTATACTGGTACCCCAGTTTCATTCTGTTCCTTCTGAACCTACTGAGTCAGACCTCAGCCTGCACATTCTGGCAAAACTTGACATCTGTTTTCTGGTTCTCAGAATGTGGAACAACTATAGAAAAATACTCACCACTTAGTGTGAGGGTAGAAAAGGATGAAGGGCATAAAGTTAAAGAAAAATCCTGAAGGTCACTAAGAATTCTTTCAGGAGTGTACTATGTTATTAGCTATGCTCATGGCACTCTTTGAAGCCATACACTTGACTCTTCTGCTCTTCCTTATTCCTTTTGCCTATAAACATGCTCAGATCATATTTATACTTATTAAGCCAACACTGGATTCCCCTGTCGCCTCCATTTCCCCCCTTCTCTTTTGAATATCTGTTCTATATTTACCAAATAAACTTGTACTTGGAGGTGGTGTAGCAAAATGGAATTCTAGCTCCATTGCTGACTGCGTACACCTGGGCAAGCTTCTCCATTTTTAAAATGATAGTGATGACATTACATATTTCGTTTATGGTACTCTGCAAAGTTCACTAGCCGTACATAGCATGAATTGCAACTTCAAATGGCCATTCTAGAAAATGCCATGTGATAGAACATTACTGTTGGCCCTGTACAAGTTGTAGATGAGGGAGGACTCACTGTGGGCCTAGTTCCAGGTCTTTTGAGCAGAAAGGGGTTTAGGGTAGGTGCTTTTTACCCTTTTGGTACAAAGGAAGAATGAAGGAAAGAAAAGCAGGGTTTTAGTCAGCACCTTCTTTAACATTTTCAGGTTGTTGACCCTGCCTGGTAAAGCATAACTGTTCGTTCACATGTCCATTCATTCCATAAAGTTCCGAGTGCCATCAGTGTACCAAGTGCTAAACTCTGGAGATACTCACCATGCTGGGGATTGAACACAAAATGGCCAAATCGAAGTGGCGGTAGAGGGTCTCTGCCTCTCTTCCTCCTTCCAAATTGCATGTGAACACATTTTATTGGCAAACCTGCACCAGTTACCTCCAGAGCCTTACCTATAGGGAGTCTGGGATTGCTGCTGTTAATGTTTCCGGCCTCTGCAGGACAGGAAGGCACCCTAGAAGGAGGTTTGGAAGGCTTTGGGGTGCCAGTCCTCCTGATCTACCCCAGGAGGAGGGCTGTGGCTTGGTCATAAAGGGTAGATGGGGTTTGGGCCGGCCGGGAGAACTGAAGTTGGCTATACTCATCCATCCCGTTTCTCTGCGTGTCATTGCCTTATCAAGTCCTCCCTCTGCCAGCTTCTCAGCTCTGGCCCAAAGTTCATCTCAGAAAGGCCCCTTCCTGCTGCATCTTACCTCTGGAATCCTCCCTTTCATCCTTAGCCCTCCTCCTGAGATGGTTTTTCTATAAAGTATCACAGACATCTTCCATCAAACTCTGGACCAAATCCAAGACCCTTGACGTAGGCATCGGAGATCTATCACTTCTTGTACTTCCTCCTTTGCAGACTGCCCCAGCTCTCCCTTTCATCTCAGGCTCGGCCCCTTAACGACTCTTTCATGTGCCTGCTTGCTTTTGCCTTTGTGTCTTTACTGAAGTGGCATGTCACATGCCCGGAACGCTCTTTCCTCATCAGCCCACCAGGCAGCCCTTTGTAGCTCCTGAGACCCCTCTCCTGGGGGAAGCCCACCCTGACCAGCCACAGGGATTCTCTTGGGCTCATTGTCAGTAGGAGTCACACTTGGTTATATATTTTGTTTCCCTGGTTTTATATATATATATATATATTTTTTTTTTCAGTTACATTTTAGCAAGTACTTTTGTGCTAACTTTTAAATAAACTTGCATGGGATCAATTTGTCACTTGAGAAGTTAAAATTGGTGTTTGGCACATACATTTAGTGTATTTGGAAAAAATAACCCACCAACAACATGGTAGAATGGAAAATACAGGAATTAAGAATCAAAGTAGAAAAACCAAGTGATTGTTGGAGAAGTTCTGAGTCCTGCCCCTCTCGTGGGAAATTGCAATTCTTGGTGCTCTAAGTGTGTGAGAAAAATAAAGAATGGGCAGGGAGGAGGGTGGAAAATAGAAAGGCTAATAGGTTCATTCACTGGAAAAAGCAGTTAAACCAATAGTAGTAAAAGGTGATTATATATTTCAAATATTGGCTTAAAAGAACTGAAATTCATCTAGGCTCGTCAGGAACCGTTTCATGAGTGTGCAGTGTAATGCAAAATTGCAGTTTTTGATAACTCTCCCATCTTTGCCATGCACATTAAAATCATGGTCCACAGAGCAAAGCTGGCAGGACTCTTTCCTTTTTCCTAATTTTGAAAAAAGTGACTCGTTATTCTAATTCCTTGTACCAGGTGAAAAAGCTCCCTCTCCCTTCCAGGTATTTCTGTTCCTTGGTTGTTTGGAGATGATGCCCCCCTCTACCACCATCCCCACCCCAGGCCCCCTGCCTGCCAAGGTAGTGGTTGGCATAATGCCAGATTTCTAGTTCCTCCTTCATTATTTAATGTCGTATTTCATCAGTAGGAATCTTCTGTCCTTGAAGTAGTTCTTATTTCTAACTTGCTGCTAGTAGCTGCACCCCCAGAGCTGTACTGCAGCACTGGAGATGTTAGATAGCATCTTAGATGTCAGAGACGTGGGTGCAGCCCACAGGCGACGTCGGGATCTGTGCTCTCGGTTGTGCCAGTTCTGCTCACAGAATGATAGAGCCCTGGGCCTGGGAGCTACGTGGGGACTCCACAGTAAATCCCAAGAAAGACCGATAGAGCCAGACCTGCATTCTGCATTTTAATTGAAACAGGAAGTCTCACTTATTTGCAAGATGCATGAAGCGTATCTTTTTTAAATCTCTTAAGACCATAAATGTGTATATGTGTACACACACACACACACACACACACACACACACACACGCATCCAGAACCAAATCAGTTATTTTTAAATATAAAACTAAAGGAATTTGGAATCTAGATAGTATAATTTTCAGAGTTTTATAATGGCTAATTCAAACTTTTTTTTTTTTTTCTTAAAACGACAGAAGTGGAATGTCTCAGGGTTGGAGTGTCAGCAGGGCCCTGCTCTCTGACAGCTCTGGGGTGGGGAGGATCCCTCCTGGCCTCCTGTAGTTTCTGGTGTTTGCGGCAGTCTCTGACATCCTTGGCCTGCGGCTGCACCACTCCAGTCCCGTGGCCGGCGTCTCCCTGTGCTTTCACACTGTCTTCCCTCTGCACGTCTGTCTCTGTGTCCAAATTGCCCCTTTCTATAAGGACATCCGTTATATTGGATTAAGACCCACCCTGGTGACCTCATTTTAACTCGATTACCTCTGTAAAGACCTTACCTCCAAATAAGGTCACATTGCTGAGATATTGGGGTTAGGACTTCAGCAAATCTTTTTGGGGGGATGCAGTTCAGCCCATAGCAACCCCTTCTTGGAATCATTCAGCACAAGCCCAAACTCCATGGTTGGTGGCTCCCAACTCCTTCTACCAGGTGCCCCTTGGTGCTCCGCGTGCTCCCCACACTGCAGCAAGTGGAATCATTTGAACTTTGACTTTGGATTTGTTCCTGGTGGTCTTTGACAGCTGGGCATCAGAAGTTCTAACATCATTTTAGATTGTTCTACTGTCACTGTGGTGTGGGCACCATGCTTTCCTAAACTCTGCTCTAACAAGGCCTCAGCTGAGTGCTAACCACATCACCCACCGACTTGGTCACATAACATAATGGTTAAGAGCTTGTAAGCAAACCACAGAACCAGCATTCAGATGGAACCACCTCTGTTTACTAGCTGTGAGTTACCCAAGTCATCTTAGCTATAAAATACCTCGGTCCTCTCTTACCCACGGGGTGAGCTTTCCACGAACCCCAGTGGATACCTAAAGCTGTGGATAGTACTGAATCTTGTATATACTATGATAAAGTTTAATTTATAAATTAGGCACAGTAATAGATTGAGAACAATAACTAATAATAAAATAGAACAATTATGATAATAGTTATGTGAATGTGGTCTTTGTCAAAATACCGTAATACTGTCGGACTGCGGTTGACTGGAAAGTGGAACCTCAGTTAAGGGAACTGCAGTGAAGTTGACCTAGTATTTACCTCGTTTGTGATGAGGATGAAATGAAATACAGGGCTCACTTAGCACAACCCGGTCACGTGCTAATTATTCAGTAAATGTTGGCAATGAGGATGATTAATAGTGATGTCAGTTTAACTAGATTAAAATAGTTGGGAGAATATTAGAAACACTAATTTCTGAAACTTTCCAGGATTTATAAAATTTCAGAATTATTGAGCTGAACCAGTCTTTAGAGAGCCTGGTTGATTAAGTTTTAAATGTTTCTTATTTATTGGACCAACCGTATTGTAATGAAAACAACGTAATTTGTTATTTGCACCTCTCACCCAGGTTTGCCTTTGGTTCTGGTTCTCATACAGTCCTCCCTTGGAGGAAGTTTCCACATAGCATGAGCAAAAGAAAACCTAGAAGAAGCAGAAATTCTTCACGTGATGCATCAGATTTGGCCTTTGAGATATAAGATGATATCTAAAGAATGACAGGAAAGCCTGGCGAGGAAGGGCAGAGGGTTAAGGAGTCCACAGTCATTTGCTGATCTGCCTCTTAGATGGTTTGTTAGTGGACTTTTTTTTATTTCAGCATATTATTGGGGTATAAATGTTTAGGTTACGTGTGTATTACCTTTGCCCGACCCAAGTCAGAGCTACAAGCGTGTCCATCCCCCAGATGGTGCACACTGCACCCATTATGTATGTATATACCCATCCCCTCCTCTGCCTCCCACCTTCCCAACACCTGATGAATGTTACTACTATATGTGCACCTAAGTGTTGATCAGTTAGTACCAATTTGATGGTGAGTACATGTGGTGCTTATTTTTCTATTCTTGTGATACTTCGCTTAATAGAATGGGCTCCAGCTCTGTCCAGCATAATACAAGAGATGCTAGATCACCATTGTTTTTTGTGGCTGAGTAGAACTCCATGGTATACATATACCACATTTTATTAATCCACTCATGTATTGATGGGCACTTGGTTGTTTCCATATCTTTGCAGTTGTGAATTGTGCTGCTATAAACATTTGAGTACAGATGTCTTTTTCATAGAACGTCTTTTTTTCTTTGGGTGGATGCCCAGTGATGGGATTGCTGGATCAAATGGTAGTGTTAGTGGACTTTAATTAATAACTTACGGTTCTCATGGTTATACTAAAAGAATATTTCTCTCTCCACCTCTGCTACCAGGATTCTTCAAGGTTTAGTGGCCTATTAACGAGTTTCTGATACCTTGATATTTTCACTGTTGTTTCTGTTGCAACTTGTTGTTTTGGTGCTAATTCTATTCGTTGTCTTCCACTCTCCTTGTTGGGGTTCCAGCAAGCATGGCATCAGTGCTCTGTTTGGTTTCTCTTGATGTCTGAGGTTAGAGATGCAGAGAAACTCCGAGGACAACAAATTGATTTTGTCCTCCAAGAATGGGAGGAGGGAAATAGCTAAATAGGCTTGGGCTATGTAGCTCAAATGCAGAGAAATATTTATCTAGGTCATGCAAACACAAAACCCAATTGTGTCTAATTTACACAGGTGATCCTGACTCTGCACAGCTGGTGGTACTAAACCTATAAAGTAAATTAAATAGCACATGCCTTGCCATGACACACATTTTACATATTTGCACACTCACACACACATCGCTCCACCCCGTGCAGAAATGGAGAAAGGCAGCTGCTGAAGACCAGCAGAGACACTTCCTGTACATTTGAAGCTGGTAAGAAGCGGCTGTCGTTAGTCTCATCACAGACTAAGTTCACATATACACGTATTTTTTAGTGCAGAGTACATGGAAAGATTCATGAGTCTTCTTGCATCCTTGAGGGAGGTTAACAAGTTAGTGTTTATAGTTTATATGGAAGTGATCACTTCATGCTTAGTGAAGAGAGATTCATAGTGATTGAACTGCTTGCTCCTTACAATAAAGGGGTGGGAGAGGAGTGTCCTAGGCAAGTGTAGAGAGGAAAGAAGGTGGTGTGTTGGCAAACTGCAAGCCATTCCGTATTAATAGATTAATGTTAACCTCCCGGACCATCCATTGATTCAGTAAATATTTATCTAGTTCCCACTCTCGGCCAGGCATTGTTCATCATTATCCAAATAAGTAGGAAATGAAGTTTTGGTTGGCGTCAGCTTAATTTATTACCGTTTCATCAGTTCTAAAACATCTTAACACTTCTTTAAAGTGTTAAACACAGTTCTTCTTTAACACAATTGGGATGTGTACCATGATTAGCAAGATCTTAGATTAGTTAAAAAAGCAAGTCGTTGTATTTGGCAGTGCTTTAAAACACACACATACACAGAAGTCCAGGCTCACAGGTGGAGAAAACCTAAGTGGTTATGCTCTAATTGATATAACAGGTAATTTCAGTGAGTGATTAACATTTAACCTTTACTTTGGTGTTTTCATTTCTTTTAACCCTACTCTGAATTACATGCTATATTTATTTGTTGTAGTTTTTTAAAAAGGACAGTTACCTTTTAAAATCATTATCCTGCTATAGGTAAACATAAAACAGATCTTGTCCTATTCTTGTTCTTCAATTTGCTGGGCATTTCCGCGGTATCGACCTTTGGCCTACATAGCAGTATTTGTGAAACACCATGAGAGGTAAAGTTCACGGTAAAGATTGTCCAGATACCACATCTACATCTGTGTCTGTATCTGTATGTCCTCAAGCAAGTTGCTGCTTGATTGATTTGAAAAGGCTGGTGTACCTGTGCTGGTGCCTGTCACCAAGGAGAAGAACTGTGGTTGCCACATCATTAAAAATCATGTAGATGAAAAATTAGTCCAAAAAAAAAGTTTATTAAAGAAGACATGCATCAGGTAGATAGGCTTTGTGAAGTCTGTGCTTCATCCATTAGATGAGGATAGATCCTTTGTCACCACATCTTATTTACAAGGAAGATGTATCCACAGTAATTTAAGTCACTTGCACAAGGCAAGTAGTTCACTACATGTACATGACAGTAGTTCATGGTGGGTGGGGAAAGGTGAGGACAGCTGGCTTCAGTGCTCCCAGTCATCAGAGGCCACTGGAGGGTTCCTGAGCTTGTGCAGGACCCTCCTCTCAGGGGTCCTCCTCTCCTCTCCTTCCCACTCCCATCCTTGCTCCCGGCTTCTCTTCTCCCCTTTCCTCTCTTCCCTTCCCTCTTTGCCTTTGTTCATTTTAGCCACAGTTCTCTTTTTAAAGGGGTACATTTTAATTCCTCTTGCTCCTTTCTATATAGCCTACACTTTGCATCTTCACACTTGTCAGTTTTAGGATAATCACTGATGTTTTTGTACTGAAAGCTCAGCAACAAGCCTTCAATCTATTCAGATCAAATGCTTGAAGTTTTTTGTTTTTTTTTTTTAACAAGTGCTTCAGTATCACGTAAGATGTGTGTGAGGTGCCCAGGAGGTAACAACGTGAACATGTGGATTAGAGCAGTACTGGAACTTTGTTTTAAAGTCACATCTTGGGGATCACTTGTAGATCACTTGTAGATCTTGCAAAATGTAAGACATGTGGTTTGGGGAGGAGGGTCTGCAGAGTTGACAAAGGACAAATCTCCCAGTCATTACTTTTCAGTAAATGTAACACGGTAATTGTCTTAGCTGGGGAGGCCAGGACCTATTTGAATGAATGAATGAATGGATGGATGGATGAATGTCTAGCAATTTAAGTCAACTCACTCCTCTAAGTCTTCTTAGCAGTGGTTCAGTAAAACCATTGAAATACAGTTGTTTTCCCTGTTCTTTCCAATCCTCACGCACCCTTATGATACACAAAGGGCAGAGGGAAAGAGCGAGGAAGTGACGGCAAATCTGCTGCAGGAACAATCCTCGTGGACGCCGTGGCCAGCTGTCCCCACCACACCCCCTGCCCATGGAAGTGTCATATTGGGGATATAAACCCAGCACCACCCACATGGGCTTCTCCCAGTCCCCAGTCCTCGGCTAAGGAAATAAGCAGAAATACGACAGTATAAGCTGAACACGTGGTTTGTTCTGCTTTCTCACGCGGGTATCGTCCCTCCTGCGCCCACCCTCTTGCGGGGCACCCTCGCGTCCTCGGCGCCGGGGCTGGTCCTCGCCCGGAGCGTGAAGTCGCCTCGACGGCTGCACGCAGCGTCCTCCCCTCTGGTTCGTGTTTCTCCTGCATGGGGCAGCCGTGCCCAGAGCTGAGACTTCTGCTTCCTGGGCGCTTCGGCCACCTCTGCAGGGCTCGTCTAAAAGACAACAGCCGGTTCAGACCTGGGAAACAGGCTCTGAGGCAGGACCAAGAGCAGACACTTCCGGGGGTTGGGACTCGAGCCACGTCCACTCAAATCCTTATGTGAGGTGGCGGAATGACTAGTGACTTTTAAAATCCTCTTACTACCTATGCTGCTTTCCTACAATGGACAGGTCACACACGCACACATCTCTATATGTTTCCAGACACCAGGGCGGACACAGACGTGGATAGCTGTACCAGCTGACTCCCTCCTATTCTGTCTCCATCCAAGGTCACTCCTGTCGAACCTTCATGTCCAGCCATTCCTGCTCCGGAACACTCTTAAAGATTTGCACTAATTGAGGAGGGGACAAACAAGGCGCTAGCCTCTTGGATGTGTTTGTTCCTCTGGACCTCTGAGTCTGCTCCTTCCTTGAGACCTGGGGGAGTGATGTCCCTTCCTGGGGGGCCCCCTGGCTGCCTGGGGGATGGTCGGGTCAGCCCAGAGCCGGGCACAGGGCCGCCCCTCGGTCAGCCCTGCTCTTCTGCCTGCATCCACGCCACGCCTCACCCCGATGTCACGCACCCATGTCACTGAGGGAAGGGGTGCCAGGTGGTGGTCATCTACAGGGGTCACACAGCCTGGCTTTTGGTGAGACCCCCCCCAATGCGACTTGAGTCTGTTTTCCTTTTGCTGCCCTGTGAGTATACTAAATCTGGCTTAGGTAGGATGGCTGTTTTAAATTTATTCATAAAACCCTTGACCGTAGCATTTAATAGGAGTCCTTACTTCAAGCATAAGGGACCTTGCAGCCTTTTTGGGTGTGCAGCTTCTTAGTTATGCTTCTTTCTCTTGCACACTTTCTTAATGGAGACGGGTAAAGTGGATGGATTTTGCAGTCCGACAGACCTCAGTTCAGCCCTCTGTGGTGGCTGCTAGCTGTGTGACCTTTAACAGCCGACTTGCCCTCTCTGAGCCTCAGGTGTTTTATTTTTAAAACGAAGATGCCACCTACCTGGAGGATTCTGAGGATTAGAGATAATGGATGCAAAACAGATGCTATAGTAGAAGCTCTCCATAAATGGGTACGATTAGTTATCATCACCATAATTATTATGTTCAGATGCAACAGAGTTTAGACCGATAAACTGTTTATAGTGGGTTTGATGACATCACAAGGAAGTGATAGATGCTGATGAAAAAATGAAAGGTCAGAGGGAGTTATTACTTTCAGTTTTTTTCAGTGTAATATTTGATTCACACAAAAGAGCAAATGCAGCACACGTGTGCATTGTGACGCATGGAAACAAGGTGGGCAGGATCATGCCTCCCTCTCTGCTCCTCTCCCACCCTCCTTCGCCTGCACCCCAGATGGAACCGCTCTGCTGAACTTGGTGTGTAGCATTGAGGATGGACTTCTGCAAAACGTCGGCTCATTAAGTTGCTGTAAATGTCCTGAGTCCAGCTACCAAGTCTGACTCCATTCATTCTTTCCTTAATTCATTCATTTAACAGATAAGCTGTGTGGACTCCCTTCCGTTTCTAGGTGCTTCTGTCCTTCCCACTTTCGTCTTTGAGAGGCTTCTCAGCTGCTCCTTCCTGCCAGTTCCATAGAGTCTTGGGGGGTTCCATCTTTGGCATTTCTGATGTTAGAACTGACATTGCTGTATAATGTGTAGCAGTCCTTCATGAGGGCCGTCCAGCTATTTCCTGTGCCGTTGACAGGGACTCAAAACTAACTCGTCGAGATGTAATTTCCAGTGAATATTAGGCCCACCACGATTAACAGTCTTCTAGAGACGGTTGCAGATTTTCTCCTCTAAGAATAGCTGCATGAAATGCCGGTGTAACTGCTCAGCCCCTATTCCATCTTGATAAATGGCTAAATTATCTCTTAATTGAGTACAAGCAAAATACAATAAGAGAAAGAGAGAAGTGTTCAAACATTGCCGCTTCTTCAAGGGAAATTAAGTGCGCTTTCATCTCTGTTTTTTAAAAGTGGGTTTAATGACCCCGTTGTGCGCCTGTGCTGTGGAAACACACATCCTCTCCGGGCACAGGCACGTAATAATGGCATCTAAGCCAGCTCATGAAAAAGGCCTCCCCTTGCCGTTTCATGTAGCATTTCTCATGTGATTACTTGGACAACCTCATGTAAAAATATTTTGGCTGCAGGTGTCACAAGTGACACGCTGGCCCGTCTCTCCCCAGTGTGTAGGGACAAAAGCAGTTCTTTAAGATCTGCACTTTTAATGAACCGTCTTATTTTAGACACTCAGAATCTAATAGTGTGCCTTTTGGTGAAGTTGTTGAGAATTTTAATGCATTTTAGTTCTCATTCATCACGGCCTATGTGCTCCTCGCGGGAGGGTCTTTAGAAATAGGATTAACTTCTAGAGGAATGCATTAGCCATGCCACAGAAGTAGGCAATGTGCTAACTAGTCTGATAGATTGCTCTAACCTTCAAATCCTTCTGGCCGCCCCCCCCCCTGACTTTTTTCCCTTTATTGACAGCTTCTCATTGAATGGCTAGAAGCATTAGTGTATTTAGGAGTTAGATGTTTTGTATGATCCTAGGCTGATCTCATATTCCCTTTCTGAAATTAATTCGACACTGCTTTACATGTTAATCCGCAAAGGATTGATTCGGAGAAGGTCAGTGCAGTGCAGCCTCAGAAAATGGAAGAAAAGCTCCACTTAGAACAGCTCATTTCGGTTCCCAGACCTAAGCCAGGCTGCCTTTTCATTGTGACCCTGAGCCAGCTGTAGGCGGCTTGGACATCTCGCAGAATACATCAAACAGTGGGGTTTGATGTGGGCTGTAGGATCGTTGGACTAATTAAGTTTAGCTTGGTTAACCAATTGCAGTTTGCAAATTGAACAATTGCACTTTGAAAGCTTCTGACACAATAGAACACAGAATCTTCTTTTAGGCATAAACATTCCCAATAATGGAGTAGTACTTTTTGAAAGAAGCTTATACCAAATCCACACAGTTTGGATATCTCTAATGTAAAGTTCGTTTCACTGGTAACAAAACTCCAGTCTCCTTTATTCAAGGAATTGCATGATGTCAAAGGCAAGAAGACCCAAGGCAGTGGGTGGAGGACCGGCAGGGGAGGGGGTGAGAAGGAGGAGTGCCTGGTGGTGGAGGATAGGTGAGTGTGGGAGAATTAAGAGATTTAAATTCTTTTTTTTTTAAAAAAAATCTTTTTTTAGAATCTTGAGCCATAGTCAAACAAATGTTAGAGAACCGATCACAACTATGGCACAGATCGGTGATGACTTTTAGAAAATAAAAACACTGTAAACCCAGAAAAATCACATTAAGGTGAATGACGGATCATTTGGTGAAAAGACTCAGTTTTATAGAGAAAGGGAAAGAAACCAGTTAAGTCTAGACTGCACAGAAACACAAAAGGGTAAGACCAGAGTAATTCCAAGTGCAAGTAAAAAGAAAAATATTGATGCTTATAATCTACTTTTATGTTGAAGGATTCCATGTTAATAGTTTTTTTGTTCATTTTGAAAAGGATATGGTATGTAATGCATCCCATTACCCAATGCGTAATCTTTCTTTTTAATCCAATCTTAATCATTATGCAATGCTTACTCTTATTCTGAAAAGTTCCTTCTGCAGCTGGCTGTACTGCAGCAGGCAGTTTCTCCACGTGGTGGCCAGGACAGAGGGAAGCAGCTTTAATCTTTGCCACTGAAAGTCTTACTGGGATCTGAGCAATGGTGACAGCTGACTTCTCTGATCTGTTGCTTAAGTAATTAGTGTCATTATAAGGCTTTTCTTGGAAAGCTACTAGTCATGGAAAAGGAAATATTACCACTCATTTTTCTCACAATTATGGATATAAAGCAAGAAGCAAGGAGGGCTTGTTAGATGAATAGTGGCTGTGGGCTTCTTGCCTTTGGAGACTCAAGTTGCAGGACATCAGGATGGGACCTGCTGGCTTCATCTGAGGTCAGCGAAGGTCCTGGTCTCTAATGCCGGCCTGTCCCTTACAGTCTGCATCAGTATCGTCCACAGAAAAAAAATACTTTGGGAAATATCCCTTGAGACTCTTATTTGTGGGTGTGGCAGATGGTACAAACAATTATCTCATGTGCTAGTGACATGGCTGTCAATCATCTGGATAAAATACTATTCGTTTGTGAAATTAGGTGAGTCATCAGTTGCTTCTGGAACGCTGAATTCCAGTGAGTGGGAAAATGGGCTGTTTATAACAAAACGAATGTATGTGTATGCATTTTGGGTTAATTGGAGTAGGCGTCTGAGTGTACCAACCAATGCTGTGTGTCTCCACTTCCCCAAGTCAGTATTTCAGAGAGCTCATTTTCTGTCTCTATTATTAAAATGTCCACATTTTGCTAGCTGTATCAGCTTACACATGCAACTGTACGTTCTTGGAACTTGCTAGAGGCTTGGGTTTGTTAGTAGAGAGGCCAAGTGAGAGGAGATAATCTAAGGGAAGGATGAGTCCTCCACAGTTTCAGGGTAACATTTAGCAGTTCAGAACTTCATGCAAAGTAGCAGGAAAACAATGACTACAGTGACAAAATAGGAGCATTTAGGAGTATTTAGGAACTCGTCCTAAATACTGTGCCTAAGCACTTGACGTACTTTATTCAGTTTATCCCTTGCAGCAGCCAAGTGGCGGACACACTTTTATGGACCCTTTTTACAGATGTGGAAACTGAGCCTAAGAGTGATATAAAACCCAGGGCTGCAGGTGGTGAGCACCAGGGACAGGACTTAGCACAAGCTGTTTGACTCTGGTGCTCTTAACCAGAGCCCCCTGAATTAAGGGAAAACAATTGCCAAAAAGTTAAAACCCCAGGCAAGTGTCCCCATTAGAATAGATGACCAGTGGGAACATCCCATCGAGTATAATCAATTGATCGAAGTGGAATTTTAGGGTAGGAGAATTGTGGTATTTTGTGGACGATAAGAATGGTTTCTGTTTTCCCAGTGATGTTTTCTGTCTTGAGTCAAAGGCATCAAGGAAACTATGACAGTCTCATATTTATGCCCCTGGAATCCTAGTTGTCCATCCTTGGCCTACGTACTAAGCCACTGGCCTGGAAGAACAACTTTTCTCCAAATCTCTTTTGGGAAGTGATGTGTGTAAGCACAAGCATCACAGGGGGCCAAACCAGGCCAGACCCTGGGGTCTCAAGTTGGTTTCTGGGAGCACCAATTTGATGAATTCTGCACAACTTCCACCCTGTTTTTACTCAGTTGTCCAAATGAGATAAGGCTTTTGTGCTGAATTCTTAAATGTGCTGCTTGGTTTCTCAGCAATAATTTGAGAAGCATGCATGTCTATAATTGTTTGATGCTTTTGTTTTCTGTGTATGTGTATTTTTTTTTCTGCTCAAAACTGGTGCCTCAGTGTATATGACAATAGTGGTATTATGATTTCTCACCATGGGGAATTAGAAGGAACTTCAGAAGAGACCAAATCTTTGTATTTAACCTTAACTGCCAGAAGAGCCTCGTTAATCGCTGGCCTTCTTCCTCCTTGGCAGCCACACATCGACCCTGAGTGCGTGTCACCGCCTTGCCTGGCTGGGCTTCTGAAAGGGTGGCTTTTGGGCTGACAGCATCCGTGTCACCTGGGAAGGGACTAGAAATGGGGGATTCCAGGCCCCCCTGGCCCTACCAAATCAGAATCCACATGTTAAATTAAGAAGCACCCTGGGTGATTTGTATGCACGTTAATGTTTGAGAAATACTGCATGGAGTTCTGCTAAAATAAGGAAGCCCTTATTTTCTCCCTACGTTTTCCCTTCCCTCACTCCTTCTCCCAGCATCTCCTCAGAGCTGGCTTTTTGCTACTTCCCTGGATTGGCCAGAAAGAGGGAAAGATGTTAATTTTTTCTTTCTCCATATTATAAGTGTTTTATATAGATTTGTCAGGTAAAATCCAGGAAGCCTTGTTAAATGTGAGTTTCAAATAAACAACAGACAAGTTTTTAGTATAAGTACGTCCCATGCACTGTTTGGGACCTACTGACACTAAGAAATTACCTGTTGTTTATCTGAAATTCACATTTAACTGGGCATTCTGTATGTTTATTTGTGGGAGTTGGCAGCCCTCGTTGGAAGAAGATGATAGCATAACCATTGTGGGGAGTAAGTGATTTTACAGGGGAAACCTGGAGAATCACCCATTCACCTCCCTACCTTTGGCCTAGCAAGTACCTTGAAAGAGTTGGGATTTGGGGTTTTGTGTGTGTTTGGGGGCGAGTGGGGGGAGGTGAGGGCAGTGAGCATTGAGGGAGAACTCTATTCTTTCTGAGCCTCCAAAGACCACCAAGTGAATTAAGTCCTACTCTGGAAAAACCCACCCTGACCTACCAGTGGGGCACATTTTTCCACCAGGTGGCTTTGGGTGAGGGAGCTGGCAGAGCTGAAAATTTGGAAGAGAAAATGCCCTCCGTGTGAGTGCTTTCATTTCTACGGGGTTTGAGTTTGGGCTTATTATGTCAGATTTCACTATTAAGTTTTCTTATTTGATGAGGAACACGAAGCTCTCATTTAGCTGCCTCATTAGGTGAAAGTATTACAGGTGTTTCTACAACAGCTTGTGACCTAATATTTCTTATTGTTAGGTACTTCCAGATGATGGAGTTTGACTAAAATGCCCCAAAGCAGTGAAACTCAGATTTAAGGTTTCAACATTTGCTATGACTCTGCTTTTTATGTCACTTAATAAGTTGTACACACATATTCTAAGGGAAATTATGAGCTGCCTTATTCATTACATTTTTCCAACTTGTAATTGTGTTGGCATCAAATATTGGCATCATTTGAAAGAAATTGGCATATTACTTGATCATTATAAATCTCTCAGTATTTTTTTTAACAGAAAATGGCATTAGAACCGTTTTCTTAAAAATTTGCATTCTTACTTTATCTCTGGGAAATAATGTTGGTAGGATTCTTTCAGGACTCCTTTGAAAAGCTCTACCTTTCAAGAATGGGTCTTCTTGCTATTGGCATACTGACCTGAAAGCATAAATAAAAATGTCTTTGGATCTCAGGCATGAATGAGATTATTACAGGAAATTATGTGGTGGAAGTAATGGAAGTTAAAATATTAAAACACTGGTTGTTTGGCAGTGTGTTTGCGTTGCTTAGTATCATGAGCTAGGTTGTACAGAGGAATGCTGACTAAATTTATAATCTGGTAAAATGACATTCCTAGTTACAGGAGAATTATCCACGTAGTGTACATATTTGCAAATATATGTAGCATATTATTGCCAAGAATCAGGGATTCAAGACTTCTTGTATATCCGATTTTTTCCTTTTTGGCAGGAGGAAAAGTCAGAGGTAAAAAATTTAATATTTTTTTCCCTCTATCTCTTCTGTATAACAGTGTGTTGTCTCTAGGTTGCTCTTTCATACATATTTTCTTATTTTTAGTTTTAAACTCACTAAATTTGTTGAATAGTATGGTGTCTGTTTTTTCAGTACATAATTTTCTAGAATTTAAAAAATTGAAGTAAAAACAATGAGAGCTATATTTTAGAGCTTATAAAGACATAAAAATTATTCTTAAACTTATTTTAAAAATTAAAATTCTAAGACATAATTTACTAGATTTCCTTGCTAACTTTAGCAAGTCTTAACTATATTTTAGAGCTTAAAAAGACATAAAATTATTCTTTAAACTTATTTTAAAAATTAAAATTCTAAGACATAATTTACTAGATTTCAATGCTAACTTTAGCAAGTCTTACTGGGCAACTAACAGTTGATCAAAAATCAAAGGATAAAGTATAGCATGGGTGATACAAAGGATATAGAATTTTAAAGCATTAGGTAACAGAGTCTCTGTGTCAGAAAAATTATAAATAATACCATGGCAGGTGGATATTTTCTTCCCTCTCCATGAAATTTGTTGGGAATCTCTTACCTCCCAATTTGATCCGACTCTGAGAAGGTTAGAGAGAAGAGACTTCCAATACAGAGTTGATTCCATAGAACTGGTAGCTTTCACCTTGACCTGACTATACACACACTGTGACACTTCTAGCTTTAAAAGGATGACTTTCTAGGCTGGGCGTGGTGGCTCACGTCTGTGATCCTAGCTCTCTGGGAGGCCGAAGCAGGAGGATCGCTCAAGGTCAGGAGTTCGAAACCAGCCAGAGCAAGAGTGAGACCCTGTCTCTACTAAAAATAGAAAGAAATTAATTGGCCATCTAAAAATATATAGGAAAAATTAGCCGGGCATGGTGGTGCAT
>VSMD01121827.1:0-21977 GCA_008750895.1 Mirza zaza
AAAGAAGAAGAAGGCCGGGCGCGGTGGCTCAAGCCTGTAATCCTAGCTCTCTGGGAGGCCGAGGTGGGCGGATCATTTGAGCTCAGGAGTTCGAGACCAGCCTGAGCAAGAGCGAGACCCCATCTCTACTATAAATAGAAAGAAATTAATTGGCCAACTAAAATAGAAAAAGTTAGCCAGGCATGGTGGTGCATGCCTGTAGTCCCAGCTACTAGGGAGGCTGAGACAGAAGGATTGCTTGAGCCCAGGAGTTTGAGGGTGCTGTGAGCTAGGCTGACGCCACAGCACTCTAGCCTGAGCAACACACTGAGACTTCGTCTTAAAAAAGTAAAAATAAAAAAACACCAGGCCGGGCGCGGTGGCTCAAGCCTGTAATCCTAGCTCTCTGGGAGGCCGAGGTGGGCGGATCATTTGAGCTCAGGAGTTCGAGACCAGCCTGAGCAAGAGCGAGACCCCATCTCTACTATAAATAGAAAGAAATTAATTGGCCAACTAAAATATATATAGAAAAAATTAGCCGGGCATGATGGCACATGCCTGTAGTCCCAGCTACTTGGGAGGCTGAGGCAGCAGGATTGCTTGAGCCCAGGAGTTTGAGGTTGCTGTGAGCTAAGCTGACGCCACAGCACTCACTCTAGCCTGGGCAATAAAGTGAAACTCTGTCTCAAAACAAACAAACAAACAAACAAAAAAAAACACCAGAGGTCTCGCTATGTTGTTCTGGCTTTGGAACTGGCCATGAAAGATCCTCCCACCTAGGCCTCCCAAGGTTAGCTGGGATTACAAATGGGAGCCTGGAAACAAAGTATCTGTTCTAATTCTTTGCTTCCCCCCCCCTTTTCTTTTCTTTTTATGTATTTATTTATTAAAACAGAGTCTCTGTTGCCCTGTGTAGCATGTGTAGAGTGCAGTAGCATCATTATAGCTCACTGCAACCTCAAACTCTTGGGCTCAAATGATCCTACTGACTTGGCTTTTCATCTCAGAGTGCTAGTAGGATTACAGACTTGATCCACTGGGCCTTGCTTCTTCTTCTTCTTCTTCTTTTTTTTTTTTTGAGACAGAGTCTCACTTTATTGCCCAGGCTAGAGTGAGTGCCGTGGCGTCAGCCTAGCTCACAGCAACCTCAAACTCCTGGGCTCAAGCAATCCTGCTGCCTCAGCCTCCCAAGTAGCTGGGACTACAGGCATGTGCCACCATGCCCGGCTAATNTTTTTGAGACAGAGTCTCACTTTATTGCCCAGGCTAGAGTGAGTGCCGTGGCGTCAGCCTAGCTCACAGCAACCTCAAACTCCTGGGCTCAAGCAATCCTGCTGCCTCAGCCTCCCAAGTAGCTGGGACTACAGGCATGTGCCACCATGCCCGGCTAATTTTTATTTTTTCTATATATATTAGTTGGCCAATTAATTTCTTTCCGTTTTTTATAGTAGAGATGGGGTCTCGCTCTTGCTCAGGCTGGTCTCGACCTCCTGAGCTCAAATGATCCGCCCACCTCGGCCTCCCAGAGAGCTAGGATTACAGGCGTGAGCCACCGCGCCCGGCCTTCTTCTTCTTTTTTTTATGACTAATATTTATTTTTGCGGTTAATGTAGGGCAGCCACTATGCTCATTTGATTTCATGGCTTTACATGCTCTAACTAAAGACCGGCTTCGCAGTGGCAGAAATCAAGGGAGATGAACGGCTGTGAGAGCAGCCAGGAATCGTTCAGATACAGCAGAGGCCACGGCCCCGCCGGCGGTACCCCGGCCGGCGGTGGCCTCGAAGGCTCGCGAGGTTACTGGCTGAAGGATAACTTCCGTAGGCACTTCCGACTCCTGGCCCACTCTGAGTATCGGTGATTGGCTGGGCTGATCCAGCGCGAGGCCTCCCGGGAGTTGTAGTTCATGAGGCTCGGCTGGGGGTGCCAGGAAGGACTGGTGGTTGGGGGACCCGAGCAGCGGTTGCGCTTGGTCGCGCTTGGGGGCATCATGTCCCGTGTGTCGGTGCCCTGCCATGTGAAAGGCACCGTGGCTCTGCAGGTGGGCGACGTGCGGACCTCCCATGGCCGGCCTGGAGTGCTGGTCATCGATGTCACCTTCCCCAGCGTCGCGCCCTTCGAGGTGAGCAAGCCCCGCGGGCGCTACTGGGGCCCTGGGCGGGGTAGACCTGGGAACTCTGTAGTTTTCCAGGCATTTAATCTTTTACAAGGAAGGCCTCTGTAGTGTTTCTTGTCCTTGTAAGGACAAGATGATAAGTTAATCATTTGTTTATTTATTCCTTGAGTTAACACATATTTCCTAGAATAGAGCTTCCTGTCCTATTCTTTTCAACGTTTCTCGCCAACGTCCAGGACAATGCTGCCACCGAGGTACCAGAGAGTAGGATAGGTGGTGCTGGAAATACAGTGAACCTAGTAGAGGTGAGGGGTCAGTTTGTCCCTGGCTATAGCTATGGATCATTAAACAATGATTTACCCTGAAACCTGCCTCCTCCCCATTTCTGCAGTACCTGCCAGAGGTCAGGTACCTCATCAGGATCCTCCCAATGACTCCAGTCTCCAATCTCTAGTTGACTTCAACATCAGCTGACAGGGACTAAATACTACATGACCTTAACACAGAGGACAAAACCCCTACCAGCCAGAACAACATAGGGAGACTTCGTCTCTACAAAAACTAAGAAAAATTATCCAGGTGTGGTAGCACAAGTCTGTTCCAGCTACTCAGGAGGCTGAGGCAGGAGAATCTCTTGTGCCCAGGAGTTCAAGGCTGTTGTGAGCTATTATGATGACACTGCACTCTTACTTTTGGGCAACAGAGTGAGACCCTGTCTCAAAGTAGAAAAAAAGAAAAAAAAAAAACCCTACCTCTGCCACAGCACAGCATTTTCTTTTTCTTTTTTCTTTTTTTTTTCTCCCACTGCACAGCATTTTCATGACATTAAAAAGAGAAAAACAAAAACAAGACCTACCTCTAATAGCCTGGCATTCAGAGCCACTGAATGTCTGTGCTCTACCTGCCTTTCTGCCCCATGTGTTTTGTGCTGTAGTATATGGTTCCCCCCCATGCTGTTCTTTACTGTCAGCTAGGAAACGTAGTTAATGGGCCCAACCTTGGAAATCCTGACTTAGTAGATTAGAGGTGGAGCCTGGACGCCTCTATTTTTAAAAATTTCCTTGGGTAATTCTGACGAATGTCCAGTGATGAGAACCACTGCTGTAGCTAGGCCAAATCGGTAGCTGTTCCAGTGGTACACCAGGTTCTTTCACCCTCTGGTACTTCTTTGTATGTGCTACTTTTATATTCCTACTTTTCCTGGTGCACTTGGCAAACTCTTTCTCCTTTAGTCGTCATTTGTACTTGCCTCCTCAAAGGATTAGGGCTCTGATCTGTAGTAGCATCTTGGACATGTGGCAAGATCAGTGGTGGTAGTGTTTTGTTTGCATGACCTGTTCATTCAGACTGTGAGCACCTCTAGGAAAGCAACATTATCTTTGGGTCCAGTGATGCTTGTGGAAATTGTTAGTTTAGTAGAAGAGTCCATTCCAAGGGTAGGAGGAGGTGGTACCTTTGAGCCTTTCAGGCCCTGAGTCTGGATCTTATTTGTCGTGATGGGTTGTGTGTGCTTTAGTTACAGGAGATCACATTTAAGAATTACTACACAGCCTTTTTGAGCATCCGCGTCCGTCAGCATACCTCGATGCATACACCGGCCAAGTGGGTGACTTGTCTGCGAGACCATTGTCTGATGCCCAACCCACACAGCGAGGAGGGAGCCCAGGACTATGTATCGCTGTTCAAACACCAGGTCAGCTGGGCCTCAGTGTGGCCAGGGCAGTCAAGATGAGGACTTACAGGAGGCCTGGGGATTGGATCAGTATACCATGGAGGGAAGAAGGGGCAAGGCTGGCTTGGCTTTCAAACAAGTGTCTTGGAGGGATTATTGTTCTTTTCTTCTCAAAGCCCAGGGGAGGCAGCATTTTGGCTCACTGCTGGTTGGGAGGTGCCTGGGCAGTGAGCTAGGTCCTTGCTGGGTCCTTTTATGTGTGTGTGTCAGATGCTGTGTGACATGGCCAGAGTACTGGAGCTACGCCTGATTCTTCGGCAGCCATCACCACTGTGGCTGTCTTTCACAGTGGAGGAGCTGCAGATTTATCAGCAGGGACCAAAGGTAAGTGACTAACTCAGAGCTGTTGGTTGGCCCTTTCTGCAGGAGGCTTCCCACTATGGCTAGGAGAGCTGGGTTTGTGGGGCGGGTGATGGGTAAGTATAGTGTGATTCAGAAAGAGGCTTTCCTAGCACTCTGGGAGGCTGAGGCGGGCAGATTGCTCAAGGTCAGGAGTTCAAAACCAGCCTGAGCAAAAGTGAGACCCCCGTCTCTACTAAAAATAGAAAGAAATTAATTGGCCAACTAAAAATACATAAAAACAATTAGCCGGGCATGGTGGCGTGTGCCTGTAGGCCCAGCTACTCAGGAGACTGAGGCAGTAGGATTGCTTGAGCCCAGGAGTTTGAGGTTGCTGTGAGCAAGGCTGACGCCATGGTACTCTAGCCCGGGCAACAAAGTGAGACTCTGTCTCAAAAAGAAAAAAAAACAAAGAGGCTTTCATGGAAGTTAACTGAGTGTGAAAGCTGGAAGTTCATGATGAGAGGTGAGACCATGTCCCCATATCCCCTGACCTTTGGAGCTACTTGCCACTTTCAGAGCTGGAGCTTTTAGATGCGGGGAGACACTTCTCCTGCTTGTGTTTGTGAGACCTCCTGCATAACAGAGCTTAGGTGCCTTGGACTTCTGTGGGTCACCTGAACAGTATATTCCCAGTGTCTTAGGCTCAGGGGCTCTTCTCTCTACTCCCAGAGCCTTGGAATATGGTCCCAGAGCTCTCCTACTTCGCCTCACTCAGGGCAGTATGCCTTTGCTTTGCAGAGCCCCTCCATGACCTTCCCCAAGTGGCTCTCCCACCCAGTCCCCTGTGAGCAACCTGTCCCCCTACTTGAGGTAAGCCCTTTCCCTGGGTAAGAACCACATGTGAATGGTTCTGGTGTCTAGCACAGGCCCAGGTGGGCCCCTTTTTGTAAGAATCTGGGGCTGGACCCAGGGCCCTTGGTTTATTCTGGGCCAGCTTCCTCTTGGGTGCTCTATGGGATTTGAGGCAACTGTGATATGGGGCTGGGCTGCTTACTGAACATCAGGCCCCAGCCTCATGTTCTCATGTTTTGTAAGTCATCTGGAAATGTTATTGGTCTCTGTAATATTATTGGTCAGCTCATGGGTCCCTAGCCCAGCTCGGCCTCCCTGGAATCCTAAGGGCACTGCTGGGGAGAGACCCATGGCCACTGACCCCTCCTTCTGGAGCAGGGTCTCCCAGACCCCAGCAGGGTATCCTCCGAGGTGCAGCAGATGTGGGCGCTGACAGAGATGATCCGGGCCAGTCACACCTCTGCAAGGATCGGCCGCTTTGATGTGAGTGATCGCTTCCCTCTGCTTGGCTTATATTGCCCTAAGTGGGTTAGACCTGATGGTCTTTTGTGTTGCAGGTGGATGGCTGTTATGACCTGAACTTGCTCTCCTACACTTGAATGGTTCTCCTAGCCAAGATAATGGCCTTTCTGTGCCTACCCAGGCTTGTTTTGGGACACCAGAGACCGAAGTGTGTTCCCTGTGCATTCCGAGTGTTGCCTGCATGCCTGTACTGTCTGGGCCATGTTCACAGATTCAAGATTCTTGGGGGCTTACTATATTGTGTCAGCATGAACTCCTGGGAGGGATGCACTCTGTCTTCACCTGGCTGCAACCCAGTTCTTCCTTTTTCTACCCTAACAACACTCCAGTTCTACTTACTAAGAAACCTCAAGGACTCTCTGCCCCTCCTGCCAACATTCACACTCCTGTCTTCTGCCTGCTCCTTCATCCTAAATGCAGTTAGGCTGAAAAGACCTACTAAAACCTGCTCCATCTAACCTGGAAGCCCATTGCTGCCATGGCATTCTTGTAGATTGGGAAGCTTTAGGAAGAAATAGAAGCCCCCTTTCTTCCTTTGTGCCCCCTAGTGGCCTTCTTTCCCTTTGTGTTGTGCCCACAAAAAGAAATTTCCTGTCTAAACTCTTCTGCCTGTCTAGGAAACAAAATTGAGGATTTGGGTAGCTGGAGTCCCTTGGTCCCTGAGCTGGCTCCTGGATATATGTTCAAATGGATATATGTTGTGTCCACTGGGCTTGAGCAAGTGCCTCTGGCAAGGTAGGGGCCTGAGAATGAGACCTGGGACCTGTCTGCCAACTGACACAGCCCAAATCATATCCCTGTCCCTTCTCCCAAGTGTCCCTTTCCAAGAGTCATGCTCAGCATGATGAAAGATCAACCTTGGTGGGGGTAGGTCCAAGTGAGGGTTCTCATTGGTGCCTTTTAAGAGACTGAGGTCTTCCATTACCACAGGCCAACTGTTGAATGATACAGGCTGCTCTTTATGAGAAAATCTTGCTTCCCTCTGGTTCTTCCTTGTGCTGTGCCTGGGGCTTATTATGAAACAGTACTGCAATGTGTTTTGGACCTGGACAATTGGACACGTGTGTGGCTCAACAGTTTTTTGGAGGAAGTTCGGCCACCTTCTGCTCTCACCCAAGTTCTTGTAGGCGGTGTCTTTACCTGCAGGGTCATTTACTTAGCCCCACTCAGCATCTTCTGAAAGGGTGATAACCATAGTCCTATGTTCAGGGAGCAAGGGTCCTCAGTGTGTTTGTGAGTGAAGAGGACCCAGGGGTAGCAGGGATCATGCTTCAGTCATGGCTGTGTCCCCAGCACAGGGGCTAGTATGCACCAAGATCAATAAATACTTGTGAAATGCATGACTGTGTTGGCTGCCCGTGTCTGTCTGGTGGGAGAGCTGGGGACCCCTATGTGAAGTAAGGCTACTATGGTGCTGCCTTCTGTGGTACTGGCTGCCTGCCAGGCTGGCTCCACCCTCCTGTGACCTCTCCACCCTCCCCATCCCCCATCTGACCTTACATCCTTGAGGCCCTGAATGTGTGATTCAGGCCTTTCAGCCCTTTCCAGAACTTTGACCCTTTGGAGGCCGGTCAGTCCTGGAGCGGGAGGTCTAGCCCCCAGCTATGGTTCTGCCTGACCCGCCCTGAATGCCCAGCAGAAAGAGCCGGAGGCTGTTTCCCTGCAATCTGGAGTCCCTGCCTTCTCAGCTCAAAATCCCAGCCTGCCCTGGGGGCTGCCCGCCCCTTTTTGTGATCCTCTGCGCGGGAGAGAGACCTGTCCGAGCAGGGGCCTGGACTACATCTCCCGGCGTTCCTGGCTGAGTGGAGGCCTCTGTGCGCCGTCTGCACCGGTTACAGGCGACGATGCGGCAGGCAGTGAGCATGGTGGCCCGTCTGGGCTTTCGCCTGCAGCAACTCCCTTCTGTCCTGAGTCGTCAGCTCAGTTGCGCACAGGTGGGATAGTGGGTGCTGGGTTTTGCTGCTGATTTTGGAGGGTGGGGGAGGGAGGCAGTCAGGGGCTAGGGCCCTGGTGGCACTAAGCCCTGCCGCCTGCAGGATGTGCTCCGCCGGACACCGCTCTATGATTTGCACCTGGCCCACGGTGGGAAAATGGTGGAGTTCGCTGGTTGGAGTTTGCCAGTGCAGTACCGAGACAGTCACATTGACTCGCACCTGCACACACGCCAGCACTGCTCACTCTTTGACGTGTCTCACATGCTGCAGGTAAGCCAGGGGAGCAGGCTGGCTGCTGGGTCAGGCCTTCCTCCCTGGTCACAGTGGTGCACTCCTTGGCTTTGTTTGCTGGGAGCTGGATTCTGCAGATAGCCCTCCCAGAAGAGCTAGAAGCCTTGGTGGTGTCATGTTCAGACTGGCTCCAAGGAAATGATCTAAGAGGGTCTCCTGATCATCTCCTCTTTAATCTTTGCAGTCTGCTCCCACTAAGTGGCTTAATGTCCTAGGTTTTCCAGGGCTGACACCCACTCTTATCCACTGTGCTGGGTATTGGAAAAGCAGGTATTTCAGGAGGTTGGTAAGTCCTCTCGAGTACCCTGACCTCCCCTGGTCAGGATGTGGGGAATCATAAGTGAGCTTCTGCTGCCTGTAGAACCAAAATGCTGGTCAGTCACTTCAGCTAGCCTGGATTGTGCTGTGCATGACAGGGAGGATACCTCCTTTTGGATTACAGCTGCTGCAGTGGCCTGAGGCTCTCAATCTCTTCCCCAGACCAAGATACTTGGTATTGACCGGGTGAAGCTGATGGAGAGTATAGTGGTTGGAGACATTGCAGAGCTCAAGCCAAACCAGGTGGGCCCTTTTATTTCTGCTCAATGAATGTTCTTAGTCATGAGCCAGCAAACAGGCTGATTCCCTACCTTAGGCTTGGGGGCACAGAAAGAAATAAATCAGATATAGCTTTTCAGGGCTTGCAGTTTTGGGGACAGTCCCAGAGTTTTCCAGGCATCTAGTGATCTGTAGGGTGAGGCCTCGTCACAGAAGGCTAGGAGGCCAGAAACCAAGGTTCCTGTGCTGCTCTCTGACCTGCACTGCTTAACCCCTCGCTATTCAGAGACGTGCTGAATCAGAACATTCATTTTAATAAGATCCCCAGGTGATTCATGTGACCTCTCAAGCTCAGGTTCTTCATCTACCCCGGGGGCTAAGGGCAATTATTTGGGGGCACTGTTGTGGAGTGCTTGGGAGCCCCTGAGATCATCAAGGTGGACTCTGAAGCTTTTGTCCTGGGGGTTGACGCATGGGCTGAATTGCCTCAAGCCTGGGTGGGGTGAAGTGGCAGGTTTTAGGTGTCACAGATTAAGCATGAGATGGGGCTCTCAGTACTGAGTGGGGAGGGGTACAGGGGCCCCACCACATCAAGGAGGCCCCTGCAAGTTGGGAAGGGGATGAAAACTTGCTTGGTGCATGAGGAAGTTTTTGTGTCCTTGTGTCCTTGACTTGGGGTCAGCTTTGCATACCCTGAGCCCTTAGCAAGAGGGCTCGTAAGTTTTCTGGTGGCTAAGTGGATGCAGGGGTATATCAGGCTCACCCTTGACCTTGGCTTTTTGGATCTGGAGGCAAAGATGCTCCACTTTGGTGCTAGGGGACACTGTCACTATTTACCAATGAAGCTGGAGGCATCTTAGATGACTTGATCGTGACCAACACTTCCGAGGGGTACCTGTATGTGGTGTCCAATGCTGGCTGCTGCGACAAGGACTTGGCCCTTATGCAGGTACAGCCCCTCTGTGTTCTATGCACCTTTGTCTTCCTTGTTCATAGAGCAGCATCCTTGTCTAGGACAAGCTTGGCACAGACAAGGGACAAGGAGCTCAGAACATGGCTCTTTGAGAGAATGAACAGCTATGAGATGGGTAGGCCCTCCCTGGAGCATGGCAGGGTTTGGTGGGGGTGGGGAGAGGTGAAGCTGACCCTGGCTCCTTAAGTGAGTATCCTTTGGTGAAGTATCCTTTGGTGAAGTGGCAGTCCTGGGCTTGGGTTATCCCTAGCACTTAGTAGCTATGTGGCTTTGTAAGATGGGAACCGAACCCATTATTCTAATACCCAGCTCTGCCATGTCCATCTCTAGGTGCTCAGTAAGTGGTCCCAGAGGCTCATGTAGTATTTCTTTCTTTTCAGAACAAGGTGAGGGAGTTTCAGAACAAGGGCAGTGATGTGGGCCTGGAGGTGATGGATAATGCCTTGTTAGCCCTGCAAGGTGAGAGGGCTGGGCTGGGGTTAAAGAGCTGACCTTTGTCTTCTTGGCTTTATTAACTGCCTAGCACAAAGGTCAAACCAAGAGGAAGGTTTGGATGGTGTGAAATTTGTGTGCCATTATTCTATTCTTTTTTTTTTTTTTTTTTGAGACAGTCTCACTCTGTTGCCCAGGCTAGAGTGCCGAGGTATCAGCCTAGCTCACATCAACCTCAAACTCCTGGGCTCAAGCGATCCTCCTGCCTCAGCCTCCCAAGTAGCTGGGACTACAGGCATGCGCCAGCATGCTGGCTAAATTTTTCTATATTATTTTAGATGGCCAATTAATTTTATTTATTTATTTATTCATTCATTCATTCATTCATTCATTCATTCATTCATTCATTCATTCTGAGACAGAGTTTTTGTTGCCCAGGCTAGAGTGAGTGCCGTGGCGTCAGCCTAGCTCACAGCAACCTCAAACTCCTGGGCTCAAGAGATCCTCCAGTCTCAGCCTCCCGAGTAGCTGGGACTACAGGCATGCGCCACCATGCCTGGCTAACTTTTCCTATATATATTAGTTGGCCAGTTAATTTCTTTCTATTTATAGTAGAGATGGGGGTCTCGCTCTTGCTCCTGCTGATTTTGAACTCCTGACCTCAAGCAATCTGCCTGCCTTGCCTCCTGACCTCCCAGAGTGATAGGATTATAGGCCTAAGTTCTTTCTATTTATAGTAGACATGGGTCTCACTCTTGCTCAGGCTGGTTTTGAACTCCTGGCCTTGAGTGATCCGCCTACCTCAGCCTCCCAGAATGCTAGGATTACAGGCGTGAGCCACCATACCCGGTCTATTATTCTATTCTATCTTGCCCTCCTCCACCTACCACAAGGCTAGGGACAAAGGCATTGTCTCCTACTTGCAGTGTAAGACTTGCTCAGGGCTTGTTCTGGTGGCTGAGTAAGGGCTGTAGCCTAGCTTTGAGGGGCGCTGAGACCTGGATGCCTGGTCACTGGCTTCCTCGGTCTAGGACCCACTGCAGCCCAGGTGCTGCAGGCTGGCGTAGCAGATGACCTGAGGAAACTGCCCTTCATGACCAGTGCTGTGATGGAAGTGTTTGGCGTGTCCGGCTGCCGTGTGACCCGCTGTGGCTACACAGGAGAGGATGGTGTAGAGGTACGTCACATAGTGGGTGTGGGGTGGTACAAGGCACAGAAGGGGGGAAAGCTGCCCACCTGTTTTCTGGTGTCCTATGCAGATCTCGGTGCCAGCAGCAGGGGCAGTCCACCTGGCAACAGCTCTGCTGGAAAACCCAGAGGTGAAGCTGGCAGGGCTGGCGGCCAGGGACAGCCTGCGCCTGGAGGCAGGCCTCTGCCTGTATGGGAAGGACATTGATGAATGCACCACACCTGTGGAGGGCAGCCTCGGTTGGACATTGGGTGAGCTGGGCTAGCACTGAAGGATGGGGTCCTGGAGATTGGAGTGAACTTTAATGAGACCAGTCAGCCCTAAACCACTCTTAATGTTGTATAACCTGGAGCAAGTGACTCAGCTTTTCTGAGCCTTGGTTCTATGAAGGTGTCACTGTGGGCAACAATTAGAAACTGAGGACCCTCAGCAGGTAGGCAGCATGGCCTCTAGGGGGTCAGAGGTGCTTGGCTGAAGAATGCAGTGCAAGGGAGGAATACAGCCTGTGGTAGCCCAAGTGAAGGGAACTTGATGCTGGTTAGATGTCACTTGGGATCTTGGTAGCTAGGACCTCCTGCGGCCAGGGCTTTTATGGGCTGTGGCTTATGTCTAATGTGTCACATTCCAGGAAAGCGCCGCCGAGCTGCTATGGATTTCCCTGGAGCCAAAGTCATTGTTCCTCAGCTGAAGAGCAAGGTGCAGCGGAGGCGTGTGGGGCTGATGTGTGAGNATTCCAGGAAAGCGCCGCCGAGCTGCTATGGATTTCCCTGGAGCCAAAGTCATTGTTCCTCAGCTGAAGAGCAAGGTGCAGCGGAGGCGTGTGGGGCTGATGTGTGAGGGGGCCCCCATGCGGGCGCACAGTCCCATCCTGAGCACAGAGGGTGCTGTGATTGGTAGGTGGACCAGGGAAGCTAGGGAGTCTTTGTCTCTTCCCCAGAAGGGTGGGAGCACTGGGCTGACAGGGTGGTGCTAACAGATAGCCTATGCCTGGACAGGTACTGTGACCAGTGGCTGCCCTTCACCCTGCCTGAAGAGGAACGTGGCCATGGGTTACGTGCCCTATGAGTATAGTCAGCCGGGGACACTGCTGCTGGTAGAGGTGCGGCGGAAGCAGCAGATGGCTGTGGTCAGCAAGATGCCCTTTGTACCCAGGAACTACTACACTGTAAAGTGAGGATTTGGCTTAATGTATATTATTTATTGAGTAAAAAAAAAAGAGAGAGAAAGAAAAACTAAGAAAAATAAAGTTAAAAAAATATATAAAAAAATAAAGTGAGGATGGCTCAGGGCAGGGCCCTCCCCCACAGAAGTCTTGCTCTGGAGGGCATCCTACAAAGGGTTGGTGAGGAAGCTGAGGCAGAACTCACTGAGTTGGGCAGCTAGAGTAGAAGTTATTTTTCTTTTTTTTGAGACAGAGTCTCACTCTGTTGCCCGGGCTAGAGTGCCGTGGCATCAGCCTAGCTCACAGCAACCTCAAACTCCTGGGCCCAAGCGATCCTTCTGCCTCAGCCTCCCAAGTAGCTGGGACTTACAGGCATGTGCCACCATGCCCGGCTAACTTTTTCTATATATATTAGTTGGCCAATTAATTTCTTTCTATTTTTATAGTAGAGATGGGGTCTCGCTCTTGCTCAGGCTGGTTTCGAACTCCTGACCTTGAGCAATCCGCCTGCCTCGGCCTCCCAGAGTGTTAGGATTACAGGCATGAGCCACCATGCCCGGCCGAAGCTGTCTATTGAGGGGCCCATACTATGTATTCCTCCTACCCAATCCATGCCACTCCAACTATTAGGACCCCATTTCTGAGTGATAGACCAGCTCACCCAATGTCCTATTTCAGTCCATAGTCCCACTGACCCTACTCCTCCCTCCTGGAGGACATGAGAAGCACTGGTTCTGCCATTTCCCCCACTCTTCCAGGTGCTGATTCTTAAGCGAAGTCTCACTTTTGTGGGGAGGATAAAACCTGTCCAACCTACCTCACCATAGTTTCTCACATTGCAAGGGTTATTACCATGGGCAGTGTGGAGGCCACCTTCACCAGTTTGCTTTCCATGAATGCAAACTGCTGCCTCTCCCTGGGCAGGAATGATTCCTGACTCATGGAGGGTTGGGTCAGTAGGGCTGCTGTGCCTGTGTGTACACTTGGGGATGGCTGAGGGAACACAGACTCACCCTTCCACATTCCCAAGTAGGCCTATCCTGCTGCTCACCACCTATTCTGAGCCCCAGGGCTGCTGTGGGGCAGGCTGGGCCTCCTCCTAGACTTGCCTTACCCTGGGCTGACCTTCAGCCCTGGGACCCATTACTCGACTATAGTCCTGAAAAAATATTAAATGAACTTCCTTCTTGTTTGCTATAGTCTCTAGCGTCATTGTGCTTTGTCCACAAGGCTCCTGAAGTTCTAACACAAAGCCTGCCTTCCTGGTCTCCATGATAGGCTTAGAATAGGTTCCCTGAGAGGGGCCAGGTCTGTAAGAACTAATGGGGATATTGCCCCTTGGGCAACTCATCACTGCTGCTCCAGGAAGCTGGCATCACCTCTCCATCTCTGCAAGTTATTGCATCTGGGTCCTGAGGGGCAACAGCTTCCAGAATGTTCCCTTTCCAGTTGTCACACTTGCATGCATACCCTTGTCCTGTCTAAATAACCACACAACTGATGCACTTCCATATTTAATAAGCCACATCCTCAGTTGAGCCTGGGGTGAAATGTACCCCTGATTCTGTGTGTGGTGGTGTTAGTGGGTTAGTAGGCCTGGGACTGTGAAGATCATCATCCTGCCAGCCAGAAGACATCGCTGAAGTGGGGTCATGTACATGAGCTCAGTGCTGCCCCACCTCCAGTGTACCTCTGCCACAAAGATGGCCTAGGTGAAGGCAGCCAGCTGGAAATGTGACATCCAACAGAGGAAGCAGGCAGTAGGACATTAAGGTAGCTGGTGGCCCAGCAGAGGGAGGGAGAAGTATGGCCATCAGGGAAGGAGGCGGGTCCAGGGCCAGAATGTTTTCAGAAAGTGTTTCTGTGGGGGCATTTGTTACCTACACCTTGGGAAGCTCCCCATGCCCATTGTAAAGGTGGCAAGGTTTGCCTGGCCTGTGGCTTTCCTGTTGGCTCAGATGGTGCTAGTGAGGGGGGGAGCTGAGCCTATAGGCTCTTAGGTTGAGGCCCTTCTCTGTACCAGGTCTGGATGGGAAATGATGAGGCTGCAGGACATGATGGAACCATTTTGCACTGCTTAGTACCTCCCTATGAGAGGGCAATGTACAGACCAAAGACCCCCCTGGGCACTTAAGCAGTGGGGGCTACCCCATGGGCTTAGCTGGTAGGCTCTGCCTCTTTCAGGCACCAGCTTACCCCTAAGAAGAACTGAGAGGACTATTAATAGGACAGTTGGGAGATGACAATTTTGCTTGGCTAATACCCGGAGAGGTCTGGCTGGGCCAGGGAGGTGGCTGGATAGTGCCAGCAGGGACACTCTGCCTTATACCTGAATGGTCAGCTAAGTAACCATAAAGTATAAGGCCTGGCCCAAGCCAGGATTCCCTGGCTCCTTGCCAACAAAGCAAAACCAAAGAAATTCAGGAAAACTCAGGGCTTAAAAGAAAACAGACTTCCCTTACAAATCCCAGAGCTGGTAAACTTCAGGCTTCCTCTCAGAGGGACAGATCTTTATGGGATCACATCCTAGGGGGATGGGGAGAGGGACAGAAAGGAATCAAGACAAAAAAGGGACTGTTGGCCTCCCCAACCCAGAGGCTTCTCCTGAGCTCTGACTCATGAGCAAGGAGGAACACAACTTTTTTCCTTAAGGCACCCAGATAAGGGTAGAGGCAAACTCTTCACTTTCCCAGTGCCTAGAGCTGTTGAGGAGGCAAAGCCAAGAGGAGTGGAGGCCTAGCCCTGCAAGCACTGGGATACTCTTTGTCCCCAACCCTGAGCCCCCTGCAGTTGTCTTTGGGGTCTGGGCAGCAGCAGAACCCAGTGTAGAAGCCAGCAGACCCAGTGATGGCCCTGGAGACACTTCTGCTGCCTTCCCTTATTCTCTGTGGGTTTTGAGAGGTTCGTTTGCTGCCATTTCCCTGCAAGTGATAGAGACAGGAGAGAGGGGTTATTGCATGGACAGTAGAACAATCCTTGAGACTGGCTCTCCCTAGCCCCTTGGGGGCTGAGCTGGGCTCAGTAAGGCCACATTACAACCTAGACCTCTCTGCTGATCTCCCACAGTCCATCCTGGCCCACCACCTTCCCCCCGTAGACCCATTCTTCCTCCTGGGTTCCCCACTTAATAATGGCACTACCATCCTTCCCTAGGTGCCTGAGACAGAAACCTGGGCAGTGGCAGCCTAAGTGGCCTCTAGCGGCCACTCTTAGACCCTTTATTTACTTGCCATGAAGCAGGCAGTTATAAGGGCAAATTAGATCAGGCCACAGCCAGCCTTGCTGAGTCAGTCCTTCAGTGGCTCCCTGGGCCCAGCATGCTCCCATGCATAAGCTCAAGCATCACAGCCTCATCTATTCTTACAATAGGTCACCCTCGTCTTTGCTCCTTTGTCTTGTTCTATCTATTCCCTTTGCCTAAAACACTTTGCCACCCCATAGGCTTTGACCTCAGCTTAGGTGTCTTTCTTGGGAGAAGCATTCCCTGACCATCCTTGCCTCTGCACTGCTATCTTCTCCTTTCTCTGGCTCCCCCTGCGAGTAGGGCTTGGCTTGTCCATGTTCTCTGGGGCTAGTATGGCCCCTGCCATGTGGCAGGAGCTCAGAGATAGCTGAATGAATGCCCTGATTTATGAGTTCATGTTTTACAGATGAGGAGACTAACCCCTCATGGGGTCAGACAGTGTGCTAGGGACGGAGGTTCCTGCCTTCCCAACTAAGGGGCTTGCAAGGAGTGGAATCCAAAAGACCTGTCCATTAATATGACAATACAACCTGCTACTCCACAGGTTGCTGAGAGACTGTCCAAACACTGGCGACACCCCAACTTGAAGCCTGAGCTCTACAGGTAGACTTGAAGCTTGCTACAAAAGCCATTAAGCTGGTGACCTGTATTGTGATAACTCTCCTCCTAGTCACTGGCATACAAGTGTCCTTGGACTTCCAAGCATGGGGCTGGGGTAGAGACAGGTTTACTCACCACGAAGGGAAATGCGTGGAGCCATCAGGCGTGGATCCATTCTGACTGCCCAGACCTGGAGGCAGGAACACATCCAGAGCTGCTGCAGGGTGGGGTTGGGGATCTGACCAGGTATCAGCCCAGTTCAGGTTAGGGAGCCACTGGAACTGCTTGGTGGAAAGTCTGCTGAGGGTCCTAAGGGACTAGTGGTATTTCTGGTGAGGGTTTTGAGGAACGGTTACAATGTGGTGGGAAGACTGGTGGGGAATCTGGTATAAAATGTTATGGTGGCATGGAAGCGGGTACAACGTTAGGTTCTGATGAGGCTCTTGGGGGATTCTAGGGAACCCAATGGTACAGTCTGGTGGGGGTGGGGGCAGTCAGCCCACGGAGGTTCGTAGGGAGCCTCACCTGGGCGGTGATACAACCCGGTCACCGTGTTACCGTAGAACCCCCACGCCAGCTGGATGCCCAGGAGACTTAGCACCAACCACAGCAGCAGCAACTTGAAGAGGGTTACCCGCATGTCCTGCGCCTCCCATTCCCGCAAGAACTCGCTGCCTAGAGCGCCCAGCGCGCCTAACACCGTGGCCGGCAGAGTTTGCAAGGACTGCCCGGACCAGGGCTCCGCCATGACTGGCCTGCGCCCTGCCCAGGGGTACAGTCACCGTAGTCTCCACCACGCAGGCGTGCGGGCTTCCGGGCCAGGCTCGTTAGTGCGCACGCGTAAATCTGGACAGGGAGGGCGCTCCTCACTTGCGCGAAGAGTTGGCAGTTCAGGGAGGAGTATTAAAAGCGCGCACGCGCACCTAGACCCCCCCACCCCTCCGCCCTTAAAGGATGAGTGACTCGGGGAGTATAAAATAGCAACCAGGTCTTTTATAGCCCCGGAGGTCCCGTGATGCCCTACGCGGCTGCAATGATTGGTTAAGCATCTAGCTTCTAGGGCGTGGATGCGCTCCTGGGCAATCGTGGCTGAGCTGTGGGTGCGCGCCTGCGCGGGGTCGCGACTGTGGCCGGCTCGAGCCCGCTAGGCGGTCGGGGGCGCGCACGTCGCTCTCCGCCCTCCCGCCGCCGCCCGCCCTCGCTCGCTCGCGCTGCCCGCCCGCCGCCTGCGGTCCTCCGTCGGTTCTCTCGTTAGTCCGCGGTCGCCTCTTCTGCTACCCGCTCTCGTCTCCGAGCTTGCGACTGGCGGACAGAAGTCCTTGGTAGGAAGAGGCCGGACTCGGAGTCGTCGCCTGAGGTGAGCGGGAAGGTTCCCTCCTAGCGCCGAGACGCCCCGGGCCCGCCCGCCCGGCACTCTTCCGGCCACCCGCCTGCCAGCCCGCCGCGACCGCGCCCCACCTGCTGCTCCCGGCGGGCCGGCCGGCCGGCGCTAGCCCCAAATCTTGACTCCTCGCCCGGCCTGGGGCCCCGCGCCCCGAGGCGGCGGCCCCGCCCGCGCAGTCCCCGGAAGCGCGCCCAGTCGCCTCGCCCTCAGTGCCCCTTCCCCCGCCCGACCGGCCTGGTGGAGCCCAAGCCGCCCGCCCGCGGTCCCCGGCGCTTCCTCTCTCCTAGCAGCGCTGGGCAGGGCGGGGGCTCCGAGCCGGGCCCCGCGACCGCGCACTGTAGCCGGCCGCTGCAAAGCGCGCGTGGCTGTCAGAGTTGAAATGGGAAAGAAACTCTTTACAACTCCATTTTGCCTTTTTGCATTTAATGTGAGACATGAATCACCGTTTAATGGTGATTGAAGTCCAGTTATGCTTTGGTAGGTTTTCTTCTTTTAACGCAGTACTCCTGGAGATTGTGTAAGTAAAAGATTGTGTTGAAATCTTAGGACTGTATGTATTGAAGAAAAGGGTATTTTCCAGTTGAAAATTAAAAAACGCTATGATGATTTAAGCGATGTTGCATGAGAATAGATGGAGTTTTGCTTAGTCTGAATTACTACCTTCATTAGGAAGCACCTAAACATCTGTACTTACTGAATCCACGGTAACAGGTCGCCTTTATTAAATAGCACAACTTTCATCCAAATTGATTTGGCCAAAAACCATATTTAGTAAGTTATGGTGGAAAATTGGCATCCGTTTTAACTCAAAGTTGGTCCCACTGTGTTTTTTAGTACTTCTAATTTTAAAACTTTTGTTGGTGACTTGTTTGGTTCCTGTTTTTAAGACAGTCTTGAAATGTTTCTTGCAGGTGTGTAATCAGATTATACTTCTCTGCCAAATTTAAAGAGGAAAAAATATTTAAAAAACAAAAAAACCCATACTTTAAAATGTATGTGGTTCACACACCCAGATGTGTAACGTGTACCATGTGGATGATTGTTACTTTAGACATGGCTAGATTGGTGGGGAAATTGTTTTGAGCATTTGGCACAACTGATGTTGTTTGCACTGAAAATACTAGACTAGTTCTTAATTGTAAAGAATGGCATAATTGAAGGATCTCTTGATAAATTGTCTTGATTTGTTCCATCTGGTTTTGTAGAGCACTGATGGCTCTTGGGGACATAAAATGGGTAACGTACAACTTATTTTGAGTTAGAGTCTAGTGTTAGACTTACTCTTTGTTTTTATAAAAACCTGTGCTGGAAGGAAGAAGTGAATAGAAATACTATATAGCTATTGACCTGTTTCTTCATAGATCCAGAATTTTATATCTAAAAGGTCCTTCAGGACTGGTCACCCAATCCATTTGCAGTTGAGGAAACTGAGTTCCAGAGACTTAAATAAATTTCCCAAGATCATATGGTTAGTCAGACCAGAACTATTTTTTTCTCTGTTAGGTTTTCTTCATGTACTTCCAAATAGCTGGCCTAGAGTCAGATAAAATTCAGGACTTCCAGCTTATTCTAGTGTTTCTTCTTTTATACCTTGCCGATTGTGCTTAGTTTGGAGAATCTGAAAAATTCATTTGCCAAACAAATTCCAGTTCATTAGTTTTCACAGCCTTTTCCCCTCTAACTAGATGGTCCTGCAGTCCATTAAAGGAGATAAATGAATGCACAGGGCCCCTGGCTGACCTAGTCATCGCTTTAGGTGTTTGGTTCTTGTTGAGGGACCAACTTACAGAGCAAGGCTCAGACTTCCTGCTCCAAAGCCAACATAAATAGGTCAGGCTAAGATGTTTTTAAGTGTCTGTGGACCCTTTTGACTGTTGATTTGGGGTACTGCTTATATCAAGTAAACAATCCCTTATGCACAAGTGTATGGAGTTGTTGGAGTATTTTCATAGTCCTGGTCCATTTCTGTCAACTCCTTTTAAAAGTTTATCCTGGTCAACTCTGGGAGGCCGAGGTGGGCGGATTGCTCGAGGTCAGGAGTTCGAAACCAGCCTGAGCAAGAGCGAGACCACGTCTCTACTATAAATAGAAAAGAAATTAATTGGCCAACTAACATATATAGAAAAAATTAGCCAGCCATGGTGGCACATGCCGGTAGTCCCAGCTAGTTGGGAGGCTGAGGCAGAAGGATTGCCTGAGCCCAGGAGTTTGAGGTTGCTGTGAGCTAGGCTGATGCCACGGCACTCACTCTAGCCTGGGCGACACAGTGAGACTCTGTCTCAAAAAAAAAAGTTTACCCTGGTCATGTGGGGGTGTAAGTTATTAGAGTAAAAACAGGTAGCTCTTTAGGTATTGCTGATGGGGTGGAGTCCATGTGGTGGACTGGAGGAGGAGGAGGTTGGGTGGTAATTTGGTCGCCTTTTTTTTTTTTTGAGACAGAGTCTCACTTTATTGCCCAGGCTAGAGTGAGTGCCGTGGCGTCAGCCTAGCTTACAGCAACCTCAAACTCCTGGGCTCAAGAAATCCTGCTGCCTCAGCCTCCCAAGTAGCTGGGACTACAGGCATGTACCACCATGCCCGGCTAATTTTTTCTATATATATTAGTTGGCCAATTAATTTCTTTCTATTTATAGTAAAGATGGGGTCTCGCTCTTGCTCAGGCTGGTCTCGAACTCCTGAGCTCAAATGATCCGCCCACCTCGGCCTCCCAGAGAGCTAGGATTACAGGCTTGAGCCACCGCGCCCGGCCTATGATAGTATCTTAAAGTGAAGGGAAAGAGGAAAATACATGCAGCCAGTGAAATAAGTTTGGAGTGGAGTGAAAGGACAAATGGGAGATAAAAAGAGATTAGAAAAGTGGGTAGGGGTCAGATCATATAGGGCCTTTAGGAAGGAGATGGGAAGTTCTTTGGTTTGTTCTGAGATGAGAAGTCATTCCATGTTTTTTAGTAGGGGAATGACAAGGTCTGATATTTTAAAAAACTCCAAAACTAGAATCACTCACTGTGAGTAGGAGTGTATCTGGATTCATTCTGACTTTAAATAGTAAAGTAATACTGATAATTTCTGACAAAAACATCAAAAAGATTTCCTAATCTTATTAATTTCCTTGACCCGATGACTTCAGCCTGTTTTATTTGAAGCCATTAGTTTTCTCACAGTTGTTTTTCAGTCTGTAAGTTCTTTTTCTTTTCTTGTCTTTTCTTCTCTCTCTTATTTTTTTAGAGACAGAGTCTCACTGTTGCTTATACTGGTCTTGAACTCCTGAGCTCAAGTGATCCTCTTGCTTCAGCCTCCCAGGCTGCTATGATTACAGGAGTGAACCACTGTGCCCAGCCTCAATGTGTAATTTCTTTGTAATACCTGTGTGTTTTTTTTAATTTAATTTTTTTTTTTTGAGACAAAGTCTCGCTTTGTTGCCCAGGCTAGAGTGAGTGCCACGGCGTCAGCCTAGCTCACAGCAACCTCAAACTCTTGGGCTCAAGCAATCCTCCTGCCTCAGCCTCCCAAGTAGCTGGGACTAGAGGCATGTGCCACCATGCCTGGCTAATTTTTTCTATATATATTAGTTGGCCAATTAATTTCTTTCTATTTATAGTAGAGATGGGATCTCACTCTTGCTCAGGCTGGTTTCGAACTCCTGACCTGGAGTAATCCACCCACCTTGGCCTCCCAGAGTGCTAGGATTAAGGGGTGAGCCCGGCCTATAATTTTTTTTTAATTTGTCTCTTTTCTTTCACCATAGAAGATGGAATCAATGTAATACCTGTGTTAAAAAGGAAATGTAATTTTGTAATTTGATGAAACAAGTTATTAATATGTTCACTGTAGTCTAGGTGGTAAGGATACAGGTGGTCACTGTAAAATCCTTTTAACTTTGATATATGTTTGATAATTTTTATTATAAAACGTTGGGGAAAATGTTGAGTATTAGCTTCCATTTTTTTTTTTTTTTTGCTTTAAAAAGGACAACATTAATTTATAATATTTAGAAAATAAGACTGATTGTGTTAAGTGAATGAGGCCAAGAATTGTATAAATGTGATAAATTTGATGGTATGTCAAAAATTACATTCTGTACTTTTCCCCTTTCTTGGACTCTTCACTGAAGAGTTACTTAATGGAAGTTTGGGCAAGCCCATTTACATCCTGTCCTTTGTTTTTTTCCTTGTAAAATGAATAGATATAATTGCTGATATATTTTTTTTTCATAGCTTTTCATCTCAGAAGTTCAAGGTACTTTGTACAACTTCTGCCACCCAGGCCGTGTATCCTACAGGGCATTTGTAAGGTATGTAAATAGAAGTTTCTTCTTCCATTTCCCTTTCTCCATGGAAGAGAGATTGTTATTAATGTAAATTCTGGAAATGTGGCTGTATCATCACTTTTTTTTTTTAATTTTTTTTTTTTTTTTAAGACAGAGTCTCACTTTATTGCCCAGGCTAGAGTGAGTGCCATGGCGTCAGCCTAGCTCACAGCAACCTCAAACTCCTGGGCTCAAGCAATCCTGCTGCCTCAGCCTCCCAAGTAGCTGGGACTACAGGCATGTGCCACCATGCCCGGCTAATTTTTTCTATATATATTAGTTGGCCAATTAATTTCTTTCTATTTATAGTAGAGATGGGGGTCTCGCTCTTGCTCAGGCTGGTCTTGAACTCCTGAGCTCAAAGGATCCGCCCACCTCGGCCTCCCAGAGAGCTAGGATTACAGGCTTGAGCTACCGCGCCCGGCCTGTATCATCACTATTAA
>VSMD01121831.1:0-10464 GCA_008750895.1 Mirza zaza
TTTTTTTCTGGGAGAGTGGGAATAGTTTGAAATTCCTAGGCTGCTTCATCAGCAAGGCCCCTGGTATGGTTGTATAGGTTGTACACTGCACAAAGGCACTCAGTCAAGGGGGCTAGTGGGGTTGAAATTGGTGCCTGACCTGCTGATCCACTCGCATCCCCAGGGAACTATGACCGCCTGGTACAGGCAGCTTTCTTCATTTGTACAAACATGCTGTAAAGATGATCAGTGGATTTGTTCTGCAGCCTCAAAGCACAATCTTCCCTGCAATGCCTCTGACCTTGGGAATTCTAAGCAGCTGGTCAGCAGCAGATGGGCTAAAAGACCTTCAAAATTGGTCCAACGTCTTGAGGTGGTTCCCAGGGTCAAGAAGTGGTGGCAGACTTTCAGGTGAACCTGGCAACGCAGGACAAATTTTACTTCTGATTCTGTCCCTAAGCGGCCTCTGTGATCTTGAGTTAGTTGTTAAACACGAATGAGAATTTGATTTACTTAATTACAAAGTTGACCCAGCCATGTCAGCTAATAGGTGGGGTGGGAGTCCTGGGAGGAAAAACTGCTGAAAATAGCTTGGGAACATTTTGTAAGTCGAAACCTACTAAGCAGCCCCTAAATGGCAGCCTGGGGGTCGCTCCTCAGGGGGAACGAAAGCGGAACAACTAGACGGTTTCCCGCCTGGCCGTTCAGTTAGGACTTTGGTTCTGGTCCCTCTGGCTGCCGGAGAATCGTGGACTGTTGAGGATTAGTCACGGGGCATCATCTGAGCACAGCAGCCCATTGCAAACATAGTTCCTGTGTGTTTTAAAGTCATCCTGATGGCCAAGGGCTGGGCTGGCTCCAAGTCCTAGAGGCCCAGAGGGAGGGAGCTGTAAGCAAGAGGCCACAGAAGGCAGCTGTGTGAGGGGAGTGAGGGAGCTGCCGGGTCTATTTTAAGACTGGAAAGAGGGAGGCCGAGGGAGCACAGTGTGCTCCAGGCCTGGCCTTTCCTTGGATAGCTCCCGAGGTGAGAGTGAAAAGGAACTGAGCTCTTCTGTTTACCAAGATGCTGGAGCCGGAGCCCAAGGGTGCTGGGAAAGGGGGAGGGCTGAGGACAACCAAGTGTTTAGACCAGGTGTCCTTAAACTACGGCCTACGGGCCACATGCCGCCCACCTACAACATTTATCCAGCCCACCAGGTGTTTTTGCCACCGATGGCTGTCCTGCTTAGCAGCCGGCTCGTCCCGGGCCCACAGTGTGCCCTCTCCAATGGTCTGAGGGACAGTGAACTGGCCCCCTGTTTAAAAAGTTTGAGGACTCCTGGCTTTAAACCAAATACAGCCTGTTGGCTACGCTAGTGTTTCTGGACCCTGGCTGTGGATCACACTGAAGACCACTGGACGGTAGAATAATGCAGAAATTGGCAAACTCTGGCCTGTGGGCCAAATCTGGCCTACCATCTGCTTTTGTGAATAAAGTTTTATTGGAACACTGCCATGCTCGATTGTTTATATGTTGTCTGTGGCTGCTTTTGCACAGAGTTGAATAGTTGTGGCAGACACTCTATGTCCTACAAAACCTCAAGTATTATCTAGCCATGTACAAAGGGAGTTTGTCAACCCTTGGAACGATAGAAGGGACATTGGATTGAGTTCTGGTGCATCTATTTCCTACGTGGGGACCTCCAGCAAAGCTTGAGCCTTTCCACGCCTCCATTTCTCTATCTGTGAAATTAAATGGCAATGCCCATCTTACCCAGGTGTGAGAATTGAATAGATAATATATTTATTATACCTCTTTGTAGTATTTTTAGTAGTATTTTAGACATTACAACATGTAACCTTAACTTATAATAGTCTTCCTTGCACTAATATTAGGCCACTTCACAATGTAAAAATTGAACTCTTCTTGCTCAAAGTATCTCTTCCTGTCCTTTGAGCTATTGTCAAATATTTCTACATTTTATAAATCTCACATAAATTGCTTATTATTTTTGCTTTAAATAGTTAAGAGTCTTTAAGGATTTTATTATTATTATTGTTATTTTTTTGACAATGTCTTGCCATTAATAAATCACCCAGGCTGATCATGAACTCCTGGGCTCAAGTGAGTCTCCTGCCTCACCCACCTGAGTAGTTGGGATTACAGGCACAAGCTACCATGCCTGGCTAAAGAAGTCTTTTAAAAAATACTATTTTATATTTACCCAAATACTTATAATTTCTGGGATTATTTTTTCTTCCTGAAGATCTGGCTTTCAATCTGAGATCATTTCCCTTTAGCTTAAAGTATTTTCTTTCGTATTTCTTATAGTGATTCCACTGACAGCAAATTCTCTTAGATTTTTTTCCTACACTTTACTGGATATAGACTTCTTAGTTGGTACTTTTTTTCTTTAGACACTTTAGATGCCATTGCACTGACTTTGGGTTTTCATTGTTTCGGATGAAAATTAACCATCATTCATTTTGTTATTGCATTGAAGGTAATGTCTTCTTTCCTTTGTCTACTTCTAAGATTTTCTCCTTAACTCTGAATTTCAGTAGCTTCACTAGTATATGCCTAGTTGTAGTTTTTTTTTTTTCTTTGTATTTATCCTGGGGTTCATGAGATTTATGAATCTGTGAGTTGATATCTTTCATCAGTTTGAGAAAATTTTCAGCCACTAAATCTTCAAATATTTCTTCTCCATTTTTATCTCTCTCTGGTCTATTGCCTACATTTATATTAGATCATTGGATATTGTCTCACAGTCCTCTGACACTCCATCCTCCTCCTGCTTCTCCCCCTCCTCTTCCTCTTCCTACTTCTTCTTCAAATAAAGATTCACATGCAGTTGTAAGAAACAGAGGGCCAGGCACGGCGGCTCATGCCTGTAATCCTAGCACTCTGGGAGGCCGAGGCGGAAGGATAGCTCAAGGTCAGGAGTTCAAAACCAGCCTGAGCAAGAGTGAGACCCGTCTCTACTAAAACTAGAAACAAATTAATTGGACAACTAAAAATATATAGAAAAAATTAGCTGGGCATGGTGGTGCATGCCTGTAGTCCCAGCTATTCGGGAGGCTGAGGCAGGAGAATCGCTTGAGCCCAGGAGTTTGAGGTTGCTGTGAGCTAGGCTGACACCACGGCACTCTAGCCCGGGCAACAGAGAGAGACTCTGTCTCAAAAAAAAACCAAAAAAACAAAAGTCAGTCAAGCGAAAACTAGAAGGTAGGGCAGTTCCAGCAGAGGGGACGGCATGTGCAAATGCTAAGTGGCAGGAAAGTACTAAGTGTCTTTGAAGAAGTGAAAGGCAAGTGTGACCAGGGCATAGTAAGTGAAGTCAGGGGACCGTAAACAGATGGGCTAGAGCCAGCTTAGCTATGTTGAGCATTCTAGATTTATTTCAAGGTGATGCTCTTGTGACCAGCCCCCTCAGTGAACAAATATCAATGACCCTTATATGATCCTCTCCCTTAACTACTTGACCTTTTGAGGTGTTTCCCAGAAATGGTGGATTTTCTGCAAGACAGAGGAACTGAGATTTTGAAGCCCATGGGCAGAATTCTTTTTTTTTTTTTTTTTAATCTTTCAAGCTTTTATTTAAGTGCAATGATCCAGAATGGATTTTAGATCTTGTTGAAAGCAGCCATGTCCATGGACTGCACGTAGTCCTCAAAAGCAGTGATCTGCTCCTCTAGCATATCCGTTCCAACTTTATCGTCTTCAACAACACACTGTATTTGAAGTTTTTAAATTCCATGTCCCACTGGAACTAGCTTAGAGGAGCCCCAGACCAAGCCATCTGCTCGAAAGCTTCTGACACACTCCTCTAATTTTGCCATATCTGTCTCATCATCCCAAGGGTTCACATCTAATAAGATGGAAGACTTGGCAACAAGTGCAGGTTTTTTGGCTTTCTTTGATTCATACTGTGCAAGGCGTTCTTCCCTCAGTCTCTTTGCTTCTTTGCTTTCCTCCTCATCATCAGATCCAAAGAGATCAATGTCATCATCATCTTTACTATCCGTAGCTCCGTTTCCTGTAGTGTCTTCCACATTAGCCGGGCCATACTTGCCCAAAGCTTTCTTCACTCCTGGCAAGCTGGCCTTTTCCTTTTCATAAGGTTTGATGTGATTATACCAACGGAGAGCCTGACATGAGTCGGCAGGTGGCGGGCCAGAGACTGCTTCAAATACTGCCACATCTGCTTGTAATGGCACATACCCCTCGATGGAGCTCCTGTCTGCCAGGTAATCGGTGAACACCTGGAGGTGGGCGAGGCTGTTCAGGTCTCCGAAACCCATGGCACCAGCTGTATGCTAGAGTCGGGCAGCAGCGGAAAAAAAGGGGCACAACCTGTTGGCACAAGGCGGGTAAAAGAGGAAAAGGTCATGGGCAGAATTCTTGATGAGATTCACCACCACCACCCCCGCCTGTCCCCAAAGCACTTAGCCCCTTGTTAGTTACACCACAACCTGCCCCAAGGCACATGGCCCCTCCTTTAAAAGCCCATGACCTTCTTTAGTTGGAGAGATGGATTTGAGGCAGCTTCTCCAGTTCTCTCAACAAGACATCCGTAGTATTAAAAATCCCTTTCTTCATTGGCAATATTTGTTGTCTCAATAATTGGATCTTTGTGCAACGAGCAACTGGACCTAGACAAAAAAACCCCTTGTAATTTCGACAACACTTTGTTTGCAGGTTCAAGAATGCTAACTGCAATGAACATTGGTTGATTAAACAAGTGAATGAGTGAATAGGCAAGTAAAGAGATAATACACACAAGCATAAAAAGGAGACCCAAATAATTCTATTTTTTGAAGAAGGAACAGCAAGACCTTCAACCAAGATGAGAGATGGTAAGAATTTCTTTCCTGGGCTGCACCATGAGAATTCAGATGTTCCCAGCTGCAGGGGAAGCCTTCACTTTCCCAGAGTGGACCTGTTCCTTAATATAATGTAGGGATGAAGGGAAAGCTTCTTCTCCACCCACTAAAGGTTTGCTGAAAATAAGCTAACAAAAGGCAGAGACATAGGAGAGAAAGGCATACAAAATGTATTAACGTGCATACGGACAGTGGAGCCAGACACAAAGTATGAGACTTGAAAAGGACCAGCTGATTGAGACTTTAATACTCTCTTCACCCAAGAACTGTATGGACTGGACGTGGGAGACAGACTTTATTTTGTAGATGAGTCCCTTTGGAAGCTGTGTGGGACTGAAAGTGAGAGGCCCAATGAAACAAAGGCTGTCTTATTATGCAGATAAAGCCCCCCAGGTACTGGCTCAGAGCTTCCTTGGAAAGTCTGTTTGGGTGTGGTGATGACTGCCAGCATATTCTCTTCTCAGGTGGTTAATTTTTCCTGGTTATTTGATGAGATTCCTAGGCAAAAGGTCTTAAGACAATTCCATTTCTTTTGGAAAGTTCCTTGGTCAGAAGGAAATTCCAGAGCTGAAATACCATCCTTCTCTGAAACTGAAATAAATGGTGTAGCCAGAAGAAAATGAGATGGTGCGTAAGGAAAAGCACCTTCCGCAAAGGTAAGCTTAATTATGCAGATTTAAGCAGATACCTTCTCCACTGATGAGACTCTCTAGCGATTTAGTCATCCCTCTCTTCCTGGTGTAGAGAGGAAGACACCATTGTAAATGGAATTTCCTTTATAGATGTAAATTTCCCTTACAAAAGGCAATTTTTCAGAGCTTCTGTGTCTGCATTTTCTCTAAATGCATAGCTCAAAGCAAGCTCAGTGTGAGCCTGTAGACCCAGATTCTCAGAAGGCTGAAGCAGGAGGATCACTTCAGCCCAGGATTTTGAGGCCAGCCTGGGCAACATAGTGAGCCGCCATCTCTTTTAAAAAACAACTCAAAATAATCAATATGCTAATGAGGTATATTTTGGGATAGCATATTCAAGTCTCCTACAGTTATATTAATGTTTTGGGATGGTATGTCCTGAGGCCCAACACAAGGCATTCTCTTTTGTCTCTGTGTCTTTCTCTCCTCTTCTTATAACAATACTGGTCATATTGGATTCAGAATGTGAACTAAAATAAAGTCCTAAGCACCCCTCTGACTGAACAGACCCCTCTGGGCCAAGGGGACCCCAGAGAAACCTTAAGACTGAGTTCCCAGCCATGACAGGATAGGAGGCTGGACATGCTTCATTATACCCCCTCCCTTGCTAGCAGCCATCAGGCTCTTTTCCTAAGGGCTAACCAGAAACCAATCTTGTGAGCCAGACCAGCATTCTTTCTTAATAATAGACCACCAGCCATGGAGTAGTTTTTAACCAGTCTACAGAGCCTATACAAAGAGGGTTTTTTGTTTGTTTGTTTGTTTGTTTTGAGACAGAGTCTCACTCTGTTGCCCAGGCTAGAGTGAGTGCCGTGGGGTCAACCTAGCTCACAGCAACCTCAAACTCCTGGGCTCAAGCAACCCTGCTGCCTCAGTCTCCCAAGTAGCTGGAACTACAGGCATGTGCCACCATGCCCGGATAATTTTTTCTATATATATTAGTTGGCCAATTAATTTCTTTCTATATATAGTAGAGATGGGGTCTCGCTCTTGCTCAGGCTGGTTTCAAACTCCTGACCTCAAGCAATCCGCCCGCCTCACCTCCCAGAGTGCTAGGATTACAGGCATGAGCCACCCCGCTGGGCCCAGAGAGGGTTTTCATGGCCTCAGCTTCACCTGTTGACACAGAGCAGCCATTTCTGAACGTGGACCCCATACGAGGACATAAATCTCAATTGCACATGTTCATCTTTCTCATTTCATAAATATTTATGACTCTTCCTATAGCTTGTTAAATATGTATATTTGGCCATCCTGCTCAGTATAAATTCCTGTTCCCATTGTCCCTTCCTCAAAGCATGTGTTCCTGGCTTCTAGCCAGGCTCTGCTTTCCAACCTGTTGGAATGACCACCCACCGGCTGCAACCCTTTATGAGAAATAGAGCTTTCTTTTCCAAATTTATAAATCTAGTCATTTTTCAGTTAACAAGAACCCACCTTACTCCAGTATGACCTGTGTAGGAGACCAGAATATGTCACCCCAAAATACGTCTCTTTGGCGTAAGGATTATTGTGAGCTAATCATTAGTATTTGAGAAGCAGCAAACACAGGAGAAGTTCTGAAGACAGAACATAAGTTTCCCTTTTGTAAAGGAAATCTCCACTTTTAAGGATGTCTCCCTGTCTGTGCCAGGCAGAGAAGGATGACCCTTAACCACAAGAAACTCTTGTCATGGAGAAGGCACTGACTTAATCTGCAGAACAAACCTTACTCTTGTCATGCTTTTCCCGGTCACCTCCCTTAACTTGCCTCTCCATCCTCAGAAGCCCAAACCCCCTTTTCCTTTAGCCTGGGATGGCACATAAGCCTGTGTCCTAACTACCCCTTTGAGTAACTTGTCCCTGAGTTTCTCCCATAGATAAGAGACATACATGTTCACAAACTTCCATTTGTTTTTCTCTTATTAATCTGTCTTTTGTTAGAGACCCAGCTGAAAAACTAGAAAGGTAGAAGAAAAAGATTTATTTTTTTCTCCCCTATTCCTCATCTTAACTAATTACATCTGCAAGACCCCAATTTCCAAATAGGGTTGCATTCAGAGTTTCCAGGAAGGACATGAATCTGGGGGCACACCATTCAACCCGGGGCAGGTCTCCACTGCTCTTTTTGGTCTGATTTATCTAACTTCCTGCCTATGGTTCACTCACTCCACTCCCCACATGTCTCCTCAAGCAGGAATCTGACAATCATCCTTGCTGAGATGTAAGTGGCAACAGGACTCTGGAACCCATTTGGAAAAGTGAAGTACCGATTTCTTGGTAAATGGTAAAATGAGCTCATTACCCCACCTTCTCCTCCCACCCCTTCCTCTCCCCTTCTCTAGTCCCTAATCTCACGACACCCAGAATGAAGGTCAACAAATGTCACATCCCCCAACAAACAGGAGGAGGAACTGCTGACCGTGCCCCAATGGCCTTTATGTTTTTCAGTGGGAAGTCCCATGTGGCCTTGCACTTGAACGTGGGAACCATCAGCTCTTGGAGACACCCGTAATGGGGACACTCGGTTACCTGAATGGACATGGATTAAGACAGCCCCAAACACAGGCCAGGCCTGTGTGTCTGCTCTCTCCAGCAGGCCGCACAAAGGCATGGAATGCAATGTGCACCTCTCGGGAGAGAATCTGTGTCTCTTCAAAAAGGGACAGGGTGACCTCAATTATGCACAAGCATTGTCATAAAACTATGCACAAAGCCTACCTTGCCCTCCAGGCAACAGAGGCTGGACCTATTTGTTACTCTCTCTCCCCTAAATTTTCGGAAGCTCCAAGTGTGCTAGTTCAGGTCCTCTGAGAAGCAGGGACCAAGATGGAACTGGCCACGCAAGGGATCTACTGGAGAAAATGCCTGTGTGGGAGAAAGGCGAGGAGCCGGAAGAGGTTGGGAGGACCGTCAGACTGCAATGTGGTCAGGCCCCAGGAAGGAGAGAAGTAAGGAGGGTCTCAGACTGCTGTTTAAGGAATCCACAGGTCACAGTCGCCTGTTGGTGCAGCCCCGCGTCTGGCAGGCACGGGCCTGCCATAGCATCCCTGCCACGCTCAGCCTCGGGCTGGGAGCAGCCGTGGGAGGCATGGCCCGGGCACGGATGCGGTGGCCGGTCTAGAGAGCAGCATCTGGGGCGTCCAGCAATTGCGCCCCCCGCAGTGGGAGGTCAGAGGGGCTGCCAATGGGCCCAGTCCCCTCCCTGCCCTGCCATCAGCGCGGCCCCTGTCCCAGCCCAGAGAGGTCAGTTCCCAAGTGGGTGGGGGCTGTGGAAGGGAGGCAGCGTCCCCACCCAGGCCTCCCTGCCAGCCTGGAGTGAGGGTCACCCAGGACAGCCAGCCCCACAGCCAGCCAGGGACCATCAGGAAGGATTTTCACATCAACAAGGGTCGGCTGGCCTCAGAGGAAATGAAACCATGAAATCATTTTCAACACGAAAGGCCCATTTATTTTAACAAGGAAAAAAATAGTGGCTCCGACCAGTGTCAGACTTGGGTGCCCTGTGGACATCTGTGATGTCCTATGGTCCATCCACAGTGCTCGGAATGCAGGGAATGAATCTTTTCCATGTTATGGAGTTTTCTTAAATGAATTTAAAGGATTGTGAGTATTTTGTAAAGGAATAAAACACCACACCAGCTGCCGGTCTGTTCAGCGCCTTCAGAGGAGGAAGGCCAGGGAATGTGCTGGCCTCCTGGTCCTGCTTGGTGGCAGAATTAAGGTACAAAAGCCATTTTTCCAGGAAGACAGGGTTGTAAAAATGTAAGTGTGACATTCGGTCTCCAGTCCCAAAGCCCAGGAGGGTTGCCGCACTTGGTTTCTCTCCACGCTCCATCTGAACTTCGCTGTCTTTGGTTCCCTAGTAGATTGAGCCAAATCGACAGAGTGTGACACAGAGCTTTGGCCTCAGGGCTGGGTTTTTATCTCCTAAGTGGTTGAGGCTTAAAGAAAGGGAGGAGGGTGGGTGGGGAAGATGTCATCAGATGTGAAATCAGGCAGACAAAAATAAACAGGGCTCTCTTCCTTCCTGTCTGTGGGGCTAGTGTTCTCCAAGTGGCGGGTCACTTCCCCTCTGGGGCAGCAGATGGGGAACTGCCTCGCACCCCATCCTCAGTTGCCAGCAGCTCTAGTGGCTTCCAGGGTTTTGCTAAACCTGCCCTCAAGCTGTGAGGAGCCTCTTGCAGTTCCCACCCCAACCGCGTGGACTAATGGAAATGCCAGGGGACTTTTTTCTTTTCGATGTTGCTTTACAAGTGTAGCACAAATGTCCCCAAGTCCTCTGGTCTTTTGAAGTCACCCATTTCTTTATGACCCAAATACAATAGTTCCAGCCACTAATCTCATGAAATTGAGGAGTCATACATCCCCCTTCCCAGGTCACCAATAGCCTTCATGTCGCAAAGCCAACCCTCATCTTGTTCCACAGATAGGCTCTTCCCTCCATTCTCTTGCTGCCTCCCGGCCACTCTGCCTCAGCCTCATTTTCTGGCTCTTCCCCCTCTGTGACTCTCTGGGGCTTGGTGCTGGGCCTTCTATTGTCCTCTAACTACACCCTCTGCCCCGGTGAGCTCACGCAGGCCCTTGCTTCAAAGCCAGTGGCTCTGGCCGGGCACGATGCCTCACACCTGTAATCCTAGCACTCTGGGAGGCCTAGGCAGGTGGATCGTTTGAGCTCAGGAGTTCGAGACCAGACTGAGCAAGAGCGTAGACCCCGTCTCTACTAAAAAAGTAGAAAGAAATTTAGCTAGATAACTAAAAATATATATAGAAAAAATTAGCAGGGCACGGGGCTGTAGTAGTCCCAGCTACTCCAGAGCCCAGGAGTTTGAGGTTGCTGTGAGCTAGGCTGACGCCATTGCACTCTAGCCCGGGCAACAGAGTGAGACTCTGTCTCAAAAAAAAAGGCCAGTGGCTCTGAATTTCTTGTCCAGGCAGATCTCCCCTC
>VSMD01121833.1:0-70141 GCA_008750895.1 Mirza zaza
GGGGGAGGAACGGAACGGACGGAAGAGTTCCCGGGATCCAGGATATCTCAGCGTCTCGTTACTGAGATCCCCCTACCTGTAATTTTCCAATATTTGGCATCGTAAGACTTCTAAAGGTACGGGTCAAAATTATTGGGTGCCTGACATCAGTTGGGTCTTATTCATTATCTCGCTAAAATAAAACCTTAAAAATAGCTGATTAGAGTAAGTAAGCAGTTTCCTGATAAATGCAAATTCCCCACTCCACTTGCAAGGGAGGGCTCGCCGGCAGACAGAAATAGAAGGGGCAGCGGGGGACGGTCCTCCAGCGCCTCAGCATCCCGGCACGGAGCAGCGTGGATTCCGGGAGGGTTTGAGGGTGTCCAGACGGCACGTCCAGAGATGCCCAGCACTCGGCCGCCTCCCCGTCCGGCCAGACGCTTCCAACTCCGATGGGGACCGCGGTGCCGTCGTCTCTCGTACTCACTGCCTCGACTGTGGCTGCCGTCCCTTTGCGAGCCAGCGGGCCACGGGCTCACTTCTATGTCCCCGTCACCTCGGCATGAGCACAAGCAGATGCACCTCCGCCTTTCCCCGGCCCCCTCCTCGGAACTCGAGGGCCCCCCCCCGCCCGGCCGCAGCTCCAAACCACAGCTGCTGTGCCCCGCAAATCCACGGCCCGCACCTGTCTGCGCGGAGGTTACGTCCCACACGCCCGCAAGGGACAGTGGCTTTGAGGGCGTGGTGGGACGGGAGGAGTCCCTCTCCCCTTAGGGACTTGGTGGGCAGGGTGACACTTGTTGTCCCCACAGGGGAGCCAGGTGAGGATGGGCAGGTGGCTGTGCATACGCGATCGTCATTTGGGAGATGTGGGGCTGGGCTTTCCTTACACGATGACAATTTCAGCTCACAGAGTCTGAATTTCCACTCACAGTTTCTCCTTGGGGTCAAGGCATTCATTTGTGTTTTGTTTTTTTTTAGACAGAGTCTCTCTCTGTCACCCGGGCTAGAGTGCCGTGGCGTCAGCCTAGCTCACAGCAACCTCAGACTCCTGGGCTCAAGTGATCCTCCTGCCTCAGCCTCCCGAGTAGCTGGGACTACAGGCACGTGCCGCCACGCCCGGCTAATTTTTTTTTCTATATATTTTTAGTCGTCCAATCAATTTCTGTCTATTTTTTAGTAGGGATGGGGTGTCTCGCTCTTGCTCAGGCTGGTCTCGAACTCCTGACCTTGATCGATCTGCCCGCCTCGGCCTCCCAGAGTGCTGGGATGACAGGCGTGAGCCACAGCGCCCGGCCTGGGTCAAGGCGTTTTTGAAAGAGAATCCTTTCTGCCGTGGGGTCCTGTTGTCTCACCCCGGCCCATCACCCCGCCATGCCCTGCAGGTGTGGGCGGCTGTCACAGGACCTGGTCTCCGTCACTCCCTGTCTGACGCGTGCTCCGTTCCAGCTGCGACCAGGGCTGTGGGGCACTCGGGGCTTCCACCCGAGGTGGAAACCCGGCCAGAGCCCACCACACCAGGACAGCCAGGTCTGTGCTTAAAACACTAATATGGTGTTATTAGTGTGATGCCATCCTTGTTGGCAAAGTGCCACTTCCTCAAGTCCCCAGAGGGTCCTCCACCTCCCTGGTCACCCCAGCCCTCCCCTCAGTCCCTGGAACCTCCTACGGTCCGACCACTGAAGGGTCCACATTGCAGGAACCTGCCCCCAGTGCTCCTGTGCAAGGGAGGGAGCTACACATGCCGGATCATTCGTGGACACGGCAATGTAGTCATCGTCTCGCTCTGTGTGTCTGTCCTCCCTGAGCACCGTGGCTTTGCACCCAGGCCAGCTGCTAGGTGTTCGCATCACCTGCGACTCACGGTGGCCGCAGGGCACCCCCCGAGCTGGGCGTCCAGCAGATGGCAGCCCTCCCCACCCCGCATCCAGGGTGCGTCCCGCTCGGCACCGCCCCATGCGAGGCCGCGATGGACACCTGTGTCCAGGTGTCTCTGTGGACCTGCGTGAGCCTTTCTCAGGGATGTGCGGCGAGGAGCGGAGCTGCTCGGTCAGAGGGGCTGAAGATCGTCGGTTTGACTCACCTCTGCCAGATTGTGTTCCAGAACGTCCCTGCGTCGGTCTGCACCCCTACGCGCTCCACCTGACAGTTCCTGCACCCCCCGCACCCCGTCCCCGCTCGGCGCCACCCAGCTGCCTAGACCGCGCGCCAATCTAATGAGGCACAGGGCTCCTACTCACCGTTTCCATTGACATTTCTCTGCTTACTCACGGGTTCCGGCATCTTTTGTGTGTTTATTTTTAACGTTTTGAGTTTCTCGTTTCTCGTTTCGTTTCAACTCTTTTATTTCCTTTCTCCTTGGATCGTTCTCTGTTTGCTGGCATTGTTGTATTGCCTGGACGTGATCCGCTGTTGGTCAGAGAAGCTGCAAAGCGCTTCTCCCAGTGCGTTGTTTACTGCCCATGGTTTTTGCAGTAGACTGTAAGGTGATCTGCTGTTACTGCCACCTCGCCTCTCTGACGGACCACGGCAGGTGTAGGTGTTGAGAGGATGGAGGCAGGTGGAGGTGTGGATGAAGGTGGAGGCAGGTGGAGGTGTGGATGAGGGTGGAGGCGGGTGGAGGCTGGAGGCAGGTGTAGGTGCCAAGGATGGTGGAGACAGGGGGAGGGTGGAGAAAAATTCAAGGGTGGAGGCAGATGTAGGTGCTGAGTAGTGTGAAGGCAGGGGGAGGTGCTGATGAGGGTCGAGAGAGGTCAAAGGTGGAGGCAGGTGGAGGGTGGGTGCAGGTGTAGGTGCTGATGAGGGTGGTAGAGACACATGGAGGGTGGGGGCAGGTGTGGGTGCTGATGAGGGTGGTAGAGACACATGGAGGGTGGGGGAACAGGTGTGGGTGCTGATGAGGGTGGTAGAGATGGGGGGAGGGTGGAGGCAGGTGTGGGTGCCGAGGATGGCGGGGACACACCTGTGCTTACCTGTCTGCAGCAGGGAGGTGATGAGGCTCCTCCCCACACCGGGCAGCTGTCCGGGTACAACAGGCCATCGCAGGGGAGGCAGCCGCAGAGCTCGGCCGGCCCAGTTGTGTGCGGCAGAGCCGGCGTTAGCAACCTCAGCAGCGGCCGCTGGGTTTTTCGGTGGGGTTTATGGTGACAGCCGAGGAAATATTCCAACGGCAGCAGGCGCTAACCAGGTGCAGTGCCATCCCGCCACGCTCTGTCTGTCTCTCCGACCAGAGCCACCAGCCGTCCCCTTCCCCGCAGCCTCCGGGCTGGCGGTCACGGGAGAACACGTGCACATCACGGCAGCTTTGCCCGCCACCTGTGCGTTCTCTGGGAACCAGTGGCAAAACCCCGTCTTTCCTAAGGACCTTGCGTACCTACTGCGAGCCGCTCAGACCAGAACTCGCGACCCCGCCGGGTGCTTTGCCAAGTTCCAAGCTCGTCCTGAAAGGCCTCAGCGTGTGGGCGCCTCCTTTATCTGCCTCTGCCAATCAGATGAGCAATGGGGCTCCAGAAGTGCCTTCAAAAGGCTCGCTGAGCGCCGCTTCCCCGAGCAGCGCTGAAGTGAGTCAGAATCACACACGCTCCGCTCCCCTTCCTACCAGACAGGGACTTGAAAATGAGAGGCAAAAATCCTTGGCAAAACGCGCCGCAGCTGTTAGAAGAAGCGGGGAGCCTCTGCGAGAGATCGAGGCTGCTCTAACAGATCTGGTCTTTCCTGGGGGAGCCCAGAGTCTCTGGGCAGAAGGGGCGGCGCTGGACACCAGGCAGGTCACAGGAGGGGGAAACACGGAGCTGCCAGGCCCCGACCGGAGTCCACTCCAGGTGAGTCGGACAGGTGAGCTGCGATCCGCCCCTCTCTGATCCTCCGGACTCCAGCTGGTTGACACCATCCACTGGGAAAAGGCCCATTGTCTGCCCAGTTTGGGAAGCACCCTCAATAACCGCCTCTCACTGTGGTTGCACCAGGGCAGGTGACGACACCTGTACTGCCTCTACTAGGTCCTCTTTGTGAGGTTTCCAAAGGTGACCTCGCCTGGGGAGGCAGAATGCAAGCAGCAGGTCTGGAATTCCAGACCCCATCCTGCTGCAAACTAAAGCTGTACCTCTTCTTAACGCCACAAACAAGGGCTGAGTCCGCACAGATTAGAGGCTGAACTGTCAGCACCACGACCTGAGAACTGGTCCGAGTTGTCTACTGCTGACCGACAATTACCCCAATACTTTATGGCTTTAAAGCAACACGCATCTTCATCTCCAGGGCCAGGTCCCCAGTGCAGGTCCTCCAGCATTTCTCTCCCAAGCTGCAATCGCACGGTGTCACCCGGAGCCCCGGCCATCCCAGGACCAGACTGGAGAAGGGTCCACCTCCCCGCTCCGGTGATCGCAGGCGGCACTCAGCTCTCCGCAGGCCGCCGGACCTCAGTTTCCCCACGGCCGTGGGCTCCACGGGGGCCTGTCCCGCACGGTGGCTCGCTCTGTCAAAGCGTGCAAGCTCGGAGGGGCCACGGAGTCGCTAGCAGGCTGGAAGTCACAGTCTTTCGCAGGCCACTCGGGGAGGGGACTCCCGTCATCGTGGTGACGAGCCAAGCCGTTAGGTTCCGCCTCCCCGCGAGACGAGAGGATTTCCGGGAACACCAGGAAGCCGGGATCTCTCACGTCTGCCTCCCCCGGGACCGTGCGACTGTAGGGAGATGAGAATTTCCGTTCGACGGAAGATACCACGGACAGCGAATAGGCAGGGGTGCCTTTGGAGGAGACATCTGGGATATTGCAAACTGATAAGGAATCCCTAAGACTCAATAGAGGGAGGTCAAAAAAAAAAAAAAAAAAAAAAACCAACCAGAAAGAAAAAGATATACGGAGCTATAAATAGGCAATTTACGGAAGAGATTCAGAAGGTTAACGAATGGGCACATGAAGAGAGGTTCCCGTCTATTATTGATTAGAAAAATGCCATGAAAACATGATAGTGGCCGGGCGCGGTGGCTCACGCCTGTCATCCTAGCACTCTGGGAGGCCGAGGCGGGCAGATCACTCGAGGTCAGGAGTTCGAAACCAGCCCGAGCAAGAGAGAGACCCCGTCTCTAGCATAAATAGAAAGACATTAATTGGCCAACTAATATATATAGAAAAATTAGCCGGGCGTGGTGGCGCACGCCTGTAGTCCCAGCTACTCGGGAGGCTGAGGCAGCAGGATCGCTTGAGCCCAGGAGTTTGAGGTTGCTGTGAGCTAGGCTGACGCCACGGCACTCACTCTAACCTGGGCAACAAAGCGAGACTCTGTCTCCAAAAAAAATAAATAAATAAACATGATAGTGCTTCATGCCCTTTAGATTGGCAAAACAGACAGCAGCTGATATTAATGCCACATGTGGACAGGGACATAGGGGCTCTCGTCACTGCTAGTGGGAGCGTGGCGTGGACCGGGCAGCAACCCCGGGAGCACGTGGCACCGCCTGGTCACGTGTACTATACACGCATGCATGCTATGACCCGGCAGGTCTGCTCATGGACAGGTGCCCCACAGAAGTCCCCCTGTGTAAAAGGACTCTCCCTGTGGCATTGCCTTACAAGGATGGGGCGCTGGACACAGCCTGGGGCCCTCCCCTGGGAGAATGGGTGGCCTTAGGGAGCACCGTGAGGACCAGAAGCAGCAGACTGCGTGTTCGCATGGAGTGACAGTGCCGGCCCACGTGAAATCACGGCAAAGCCACGGATTTCGTGTTCGCAGAGGGACCTGAGTACCTGTGAAAATCGTGCTGCTTCCTGAAACAAGGAAGGTGCAGAATGAAATAAATGCCACAGGGTCACCGGGGCAAGTTGAAAACAGGTGCAAAATAAAACAGAAATGCACCTTTAACGGAACTCCACGGTGTGCTGCGGGAATGGGGGACGGTGTGGGAGGATAGAGTGGAAGAAGCCACCAAACTAGAAAGGGGTCCCGTGAGAACCGGTGATAACAGAGTCCTGAGGACTGAGCAATACGGGAAATTAGCTCTGTTCCTGAGTGGGGAAAACCCAGGCAAAACAGGAAAAAGCACCTGCCAAATTCTGCAGTTTATGTGCTACTCTGTTTCAGGCAGGCGTCCTATCTTGTTTGGCTTAACTAGATGTCGTGCGTTCCATCCAATCACGGCACTCTTTCCGCGGAAGACCTACTGCTAGCAGAATTCCTGCTGCTCGCCACGTGCTTTGGAAAATAGGGCTTTTTTTCTAATGAACGCATTCGTTTTGTAGCTCTGGGAGCTCGGTGTGCGTTTCTGCTTGTGTGAGCGTGTGCATGGGAGTCACCAAAGGGTGTCGATCTTTCCTGGGAACTAAGGATTCTGTGCATTGGTGTATTTTTCAGAACTACTCGGCGGGTTAATTCAACTAGACACAAACTCTTACCCTGGCTTAAAATGACCCTCTTGAGACGCTGAAATATTTCTCTTATTATTATTATTTTTTTATTTTTTTTTCCTTTTCCCCGTTGCTCAAATAGCATCTCCCAGCGATCAGGACTGGGAGCTCAGTAATGACACTTTCGGTTCCACTCACGAAAGGACGGTGTGAGGGCTGATGGGTGGGAAGACACAGAGGCACGTGCCTTCCACCTTCCCAAAGAGATTCCAGCTTCAAATATTATCAGCACCTGGCAGGACAAGACCATTTTATGTAAATGGGTTCATTATTATTAATTTCTGCCGGAGCCGGACGATTTATGAACTGCTTTTCGGATGCAGAAGGGCGGTTCATGAATCACAAGGAAAAATGTTCCCAAAAACCGGCGTCGATAAATAACGACTTTTATTCATGGATCCCGCCCATGGTGTCTTTTAGCTTCGGGAAGGATGGAAGGAAAATTACAGAATCGCTGTGGGAGGGTGGGGTGGGGGGGGGAGTGGTCAGGGACAAACAGGGAAGCGGGGGTGGGAAAATTGGAGAGGTGGCTCCCAGACAGCTGCGGTGGGCTGCAGGGTGTGACCCAGCTGTGATTTTCCTCCCTGGACCCCTCCTGTCTCCCTCCTTTCTTTCATTCTTAGGTAAACACTTGCTGGATCGAAACAGCTTCTGACTTTACCGATTGCGAATGAAGAAGTTTAGCGGGTACCTGATCTTTTTAGAAGTCTCTGTCTGCCAATCATGTTTCAGCTCCTCATTCCAAGAAGGACAGCAGCTCAAAGCCCTGCAGAGGTGAGTGACAGCCAGGCTGTTGCCTCCAGGCCCTTTTGTCCAGAAATGCTCTTCTAGAGTAAGGACAAGAGTTTTGCGGACTCTTAGAATAAATACTGCTTGACTTCACGTTTCTAGCATCCTAAGCCAGCAGCGACAGAGGCGCTTTTGTCCCAATGTTACAACATCATTTCCAGATTCTGCCAGTTAGAAGAGTCTTTAAATCCCTCGGCACGGCTGCCTTCGATATTTCAGGTTCGATAACCGGCAGAGCAAACAAGAATCTGGGACGGGGCAAGGCATGCCCCATGCTGGCAGAAAGCGGGGATTCTAGAATCTTCCTGAGACCTTGCCAAATGGCCGCCTCTCTCACCTTGGAGACAGATATCCGAGGGAACACTCCCCTCTGCTCCTTCCACATGGGACCACAGCCAGCGAATCTACCCCAGGGAGTTGGAAGTCCATTGACCGTCAGCTCCACTCTCCAGAGAAGCAAATCAATCGCAACACATGCCAAATAATCTGGGGCAGCCTGAAGCTGCAGGGCAGTTGGGGCTGTTGCAGGAAGGCACAGCTACCTGTGCCCACCTGGGCAGGATGGGGCCAGAGATAGGATAGCAGTGTTTCCCCGAAGATAAGACAGGGTCTTATATTTATTTTCCCTCAAGAAGACGCCCTAGGGCTTATTTTCAGGGGATGTGTTAATTTTTCTTAAGTGCAGTACAACCATCTACATTGATTCAATATATAGTGAGGTCGTCTTCTTCTGGAACATCATCCTCACTCTCCAAACCCCGAATTCCATCCTGAATGTCTTGCGACTCTATTTCCTTTAGAACCATCGGCCCCGATCTCTCCTGTGGAGCCACAGAGCTCTCACGGGGCGGACGAGAAGGGCTGCTCCTCTTCTCTCCCGCTCCGCGACGACGACACGCACGGGTTGTGCAGACGCGCCGCGCAGCCACGCCCGTAGCTAGGGCTGATTTTCGGGGTGGGGCGTCTATGGCGCAAATGCTTAGAAATCCTGCCAAGGCTTATTTTATGGGTAGGTCTTATTTTCGGGGAAACACGGTATAGACTGCCCTACCTGCCAGCTCGCTCGATCAGATTTGCCCAGAAATAAACACAAAAGGGGAACCTTGAATCACAGTCCCTTCTGGAGCTCATTCCCATGTGTGTTTCCTGGGGTGGCCGTCTCGTTGCATGTCATCTGAGTGCTTTGAAATATTCATTTTTTAATACAACTACTTAATCTTGTCTCGTGTTCGGCTGCAGAAACAGAGGTCTGTCTCAGCAGCGGAAGACAAACTGGAGAACTAGCTGTTGGAGCCCCAAAAGCCCACACGGCTGTTTCCAAAGGTGTGCCTTGCAATCTTGTGTGTGGGCGTCCCTCCCTAGGTAAGATGCACCTCGCAGCCACTGTTAGCTGCTGTTCCACGTTTAACAAACGCTTACCTCTTCATCCCATTGCGGAGAATCCAGGAAAAGTACTTTTAAAGCAAACAAGCATCTAGGTAGCTTTATTTCTTTTTGTTCTGTCTTGTCGCACAATGAGTTCCCCCGTGCGCCGTTTCTGGGCAGCAAATGAGCACCGCTCTTCTTATTTAAAGGAAGAGAAACTAAGACACAAAGAAGACAATTATGCTACGGAAGACCTGATAGGAAATTGGAATCGAGTCAAGACGATCGCTTTCTGTTTCTGAATCTTCCTCCCGGAAGCGTATCCACTCGGGTTACGGAGAGAGCCTCCCGAGTGCCCAAACCGTGCTGGCCACAGGAATGCGCACACACACACACACACACACACACACACACACGGCACGTTCACGGGACACAGGGAGCTGGCCCCGGGCGTGGCGAGGAGGAGAAGGGTAGGAAGAGGCGAGCTCAGGAAAGCAAGCTGAGCCGCGACAGGTGCCTATGGCCTCTGGCAAGGAGTTTGCATTTCATTCCAAACGCCGTGAGCAACCAAGGAAGGTTCGTTTCAATTACTTTATTACCGCGGAACTTCATGGAAGAAAACACGCTTAGAAAAGAACGCGAAGAAGAAACGTATTTTTCTCCGTGTATTGGCAAAGCCAGTCCTTGAGGAGGAAAGAGTGGATTGGCGGTGGTCAGGGACCGAGTAAATCACCTGTCACCTTTAAATGTCTTCTCGGGTGTGGCCGCTCAAAGGAAAGCCAAAACCTCTTTGCTACTTAGGACCCCAAAGGCTGCTCAACTTCGAAGAAGTAGGGGTCGGAAGAAAGGGCATTTGAGAATTAAATATAGACGGCTTCCACCAGTTGAACTTTTACACAGATTGACTGCAGTGAAAAATTAGAGCTTTGTGTAATCCAATAGAGTAAAATCAAATGCCCCAAATAAATACATAGTTGTCTTTTTTTATGAGCTTTCCATCACCCCGGGATACATTTGTGTGTTACATTGTGTCACCTCTCTCTTCATTTGCAATGTCGCCTCTGAAAACCGTTCTGTTTATTTGAGCTCAGCAATCAGACTTAAACGTACCAATATGTATATATTGTTCTAAAGGGTATATTTCTCTGTCTACCAAAGACATAGTGACTACTTCCTTTTATGGGAAACCGGTTATTAATCCAGTAAGTCTGCATGAATCAATATCTTTGTGAAATGACACCGTGTTGGAGTTATTTTATGTTATGTTGATGGTTAGCTAATTTTTGGAATGGCGACATTTCTTTTTAGAAACAGACATAGTATAATTTAGTGGTGAAAACGTCAATCACCGTAGGGTTGTACGGCTTTGTCCGGGCAGAAGCGGGCAGATTTATTGGAGGAAACGCAGCTATATATCCCTTGCCACGCTCTGACCCCAAAACATCCATTTCGCTTATAATTTTGTTTGGCAAGATGACATCAGCTGCAATCGCTAAGAGGGAGAAGACAACGCCGGAAGTCATTGTTCCGGGCTTTTCACTCTTACGGTCTCTCTGCAGGATGATAACGCTAACAACTTCAAAAAGGCACCATGGGCATGATGGTGTTTTTCTCTGTTGACGGTGATCTACAAAGGGGAATCTGCATAATACCAAGCAAATTTGTGAGCGTAGTCTCCAAAAACGCATTGCAGTGTAACTACTTTTCTCTCGAACCTAACAGCCCACAGGGAAGCGTGTGGTCCACGGATCCTTCATCCATCCCAAAGATAATCTTCTTCTTCCCCGGGACAGCTCTCTTTCCCCTGCCCCTCTCATCCCACTGGGGATTTAGGGCGAGGCGAAGGTACGGGAAAGAGATGAAAGGGAATCCAGCGCACACAGGGAGGGCAGGGACAGAGACGTGAGAGAATATCGGACCCAGACGTTGCAATACCTGCAGGCGAAGGAAATACGTAGCACACCTGGACTGGCAGTCATGTTGGCACTGAGCTAGCCAGAGTGCTTTAACTGAATTACAGGTTAAAAAACGATAACCGGGGGATGTCTTCATTCCGGAATGAGACAAGAAAAGCACTCGCTTAGCCAACCATCAACACCAAAATTAACAGTGGAATAATGATAAAGGCACGTGTGGGAGATCGTTCCATGAACGGCCTGGGTGAGTCAGACTCCCCACCGTCCATGCTCCCCCCCCGCCTTGGCTCTGGGCTTGCTGTGGCTACCAGCTCATCAGCAAACCGACACAAGCACCGATGTTTGTACCTTGGGGCTGTCCTGTTGGAGCACTGCCGGGGAAAGCACTTGTAGGAAATCAATCATGGGAAACATTTAAGCACTCTTTCTCACGAAAAAGGTGAGAGCCTTTTTGTGTGTGTGTGTCATCTCGAATTAATGACTGTTATAATACCCATTTTTACAGATGGGCAAACTGAGGTACAAAGGTGCAAAGAAGAAAGTGCCCCCTGCCCGAGGTGGTCACACAGTTGGCGGGTGAACGGGCCAGAGGCGGACAAGGCTGGGATGGGGTTTGAGTCCGGCCAACCTGCCGGAAGTAACCTGGGGACCCTTTGATAAGCCTCAGTTCCCCCCCCCCCAGACAATTCTCCTGGCCCTATACCACCTGGACGGGCGTGAGAACGTCTTCATTCTCAGGCAGGGAAACTCTCGGGCGTTTCCATCTTCCTGGACTCTGTTGCTTCCCCGGGGGCTCTGTCCGCTTTCCCGGGGCCGGATTCCTGCCACCGCCGAAGAGCCGGTCACAGCATTGTCAGCGAGGGGAGACTTGGAGGGTGGGCGGGCTTGTGTGGCTGCAAAAGGCAAGGGCACGAAGGCTTGACGTCTTGCCCCGGAGTCCTGAGTTCTAAGTTCGCCCAGACTTTGTGACCGGGAGATAAAAGCTTTTCACGTTCCGCCTCACACGCCCTACTCGAAACCTGGAAACGAGACTTGGACACATCTGGGCCGTCGCCCAGAGCAAACCCCTGCTCCTGGGGTGGGGGGCATGGCCCCCCGGGGGATGCTGAGAATTCGGACACCCCCATCTCCTCTCCAGACAGAGGGCCAGCTCCACCTGCTCCCCAGCCAGGCTCCGCCCCGCCCACACCCCCTTCGTACGGCTGCCAGTCAGCTCTGGGGGCTCCAGAAACTGGGGACGGCCACCTGGGGAGGGGAGACAGCAAGAAAGGCGTCCCTTTCTGGGACCCACAGCATACAAGGTGAACGAGTCAAGGTCAAGGTCTGGATTTTAATCTCCCTGCCCGGCGGTGCCGGGGAGAGAGACCCCGGAACAGGCTCTACACCGGGGCACCCGCCGTTCCCCGCCGTGTGGACGGTGGGGGAGAGGGGCGGGGCCGGCAGGGGACCTGAGTGGTCTACACACGCAGCTGTGTGAGCTGCTCCAGCAGGTGCGCGTGGACGTGTGCGTGAACGGGCGTGTGGGGTGGGGGATGGGACGGGGGGCACAGGGTGGCCTGTCAGCTGTCTTTTAAGCTCAGAGGGTGGACGGGGTGAGGGCACCCTCCCCACGACTGTAACCCTCACTGCCTCGTGTCTTTCCTGCTAACAAAAGCCTCTCCCCGACTTCTAAGGACGTGTGGTGCCCATCCCCCCAAAAGATGCTGAGAACAAATGTCGCCTTCCGGGGGCGAAGCATTCACTGCCCACACCTAGCGATCTCGGGGCAGGGCGTTGGCAGGTAGGTGGTGGAAGGAGCTCACGGAGCCACCCTGGGTGGGGCCTGGGGCCGGTTTCCCTCCTCTCCGGTCCTGTCCCTATCTGTGGGGCACAGGACACCTTCATTCCACGTTGTCCAGGGTCCACGGACCAAGACTGAGACCCAGGGCAAAGTCAGAAATGGAACTCGGTTGCGAGCTCTCACCGTCCCAAGAGCTTTCTCTCAGGCCCGAGTGTCTCCGGGACTCCTGACCACCTCCCTAGATGCCAACCGTGCCCTGGAGCAGGTGACGTCCCCCAGGGTGGGATGTGGAGATGCTGCCCCGGAACCCGCACTGGTGGACGGCGGTCTCCCCTCACAGCTCCCGCCCCACCCCCCCGCCAGGCATCTGAAGACATCCGTCCACCCAAAGCCATCTCCAGTCTGGAGTGCTGACTCCTGGACACCCAGCAGCTGGGGTTTCTTACCTGCAAAAAGGTTTCTTACCTACAAAAAGGTTTCTTACCTGCAAAAAGGTTTCTTACCTACAAAAAGGTTTCTTACCTGCAATAAAGTTTCTTACCTGCAAAAAGATTTCTTACCTGCAAAAAGGTTTCTTACCTGCAAAAGTGTCCCCCTGGATTCTCCAGGCCACTCCGGAATCCCTGCGGAGGTGGATCCCTATGTCCCAGGAGGCCTGGCCCAGGCTCCTTGAGGCCAGGCAAGGTCCCCTTGGGGGCGGGACGGAGAGAGGGGTCTCTCAGGCCCTCTCAGCACTGCCGGCCGGTGTTTGCCCGCTTCCTGCCTCACCTTTTCGTTCCTTTAATGAGACCTTCCCCATCCCGGAAAACCATTTCCCTGCAAAATACAGAATCCGTGGCTGAGCTCTGCGACGAGAATTAACCTTGATTACCGCGGTAATTTACTAATCAAAACTGGAGACCTGCTAATCAAGCTGGAATTGCCAGCTGCTCGATTTTTATAGTAACATAACCAAAATCGAACGTTTGGTAAACAAGGGGCGAGGGCGAGTCGCGGAGCCCGGGATGGGGTGCGGGAGGGCGGGGCCACCAGGGCTGCAGGGAGCGGACGGACGGTCGGACGGACGGTCGGACGGACGGACGGACGGGGGCTCTGCCCACCGGGCAGCGGGCGGATGGGAACGGACGGATGGGAACGCAGAGATGTCCCGGGACGGACACATCCACGGAAACACACGCAGGGTGAGTGAGTCTCAGGCTGGGATCATGGAGAAGCAACCCTCAGACAAGGAGTCTTAGCCTCTGCCTGTCTTTCCACGGAGATGTCCATCTTCTCCTTATTTACTGGTAGTTTTATATGTTTATACATGCATGTTTATACATACATACATACATACTCTTTCGGTTTTATTAAGCTGCAAAGCATGAATATATTTTTTTCCTCCTCTTCCATCTTTTCCTCCTTTTTTTCTTCTTGGAAAAAAAAACCCAGACAATGATGAAGATAGATGTTGAAGAACATTCCGGGAGCTTCTTTCTCATCTCACCTCTGGGCAAATCCCCACGACTAACAGGTGCTGCTGACGGAGCTGAGCGGCTCTCGTACTCCGCTTTCGAGAAGGTTCACGGTTCATGAAAGCCACGAGCCCTGCTTGTTCCAAGAGGCAGGTGTGGCCACGCCCTGCACACGCCCACACCTGGTCTCTGGTGTGCGTGGGAGGCATGGCTCACGGGTCAGCAAGCTTTGGGACGCATCCTCAGAATCCTTCCTAACACTGGCGGGCCACACCGCACAGCCGGAGGTGGCCTGTGAGGAAACCCATGCGCCGCCGCTGCCTCGGCTTTAATCAACCGCATTTTAATCATCCCAGTTAACGGGGGGAGGTTTCGAGGCCTCTCCACCGTGCAATGATTATCTCATCAGAGTTTTCATTAAAAAGAAAAGCTCAGCTAATTGGTTTGACCTCCCCATTCAGGAGAATGGAAACGACAGCACGCTAACATTTATTGAGTGGTTACTATGTGCCAGCCAGGCTGCGAAACGCCTCCCGTGCATTTTCTCACTGAATCTGACCGACGGCACGGTGCCACGTTGTGGGATTAAAGGCAAAAATCCGTCCCTCTCCCGAGATTTAAGATGACAGCGTCCTTCCGCCTGCGCCGTTATTCCCGAGCCGGTTTATCTTCCGATATGTTCAAAAACTTTCCGGGGTTCACTCAGGGAGTCACCCCGTCCTCATAGCCTCGTGATCTGGACGGAGGCCCAGACTCCCCGGTTCAGACTCTGGGCGCCGATAACACTCCTGAGCTCCCCACGGAGCAGGGGCTGCAAAACTCCAGCTGTACCTGTGTCTTCGCCTGGCTTCTCCCTCCTCCATCCTCTGTGGCTCCCTCTTTCTTCGCCTGGCTTCTCCCTCCTCCATCCTCTGTGGCTCCCTCTTTCTCCCCCGCACAGGTTTCATCAGCGAGCCCACTCCTCCCACCCGTCCCTCAATTGCACGAGGACCCCCATCTCCGGTGATCTGACCTCGGACCTGGCCCCAGAGGACCCCTCCTCCTCCAGCCTGGTCTGTAACGACAGGACAGCCGCTCCCTGCTTCTCTGACCGATGCCTCAAGTCCACCCGCGAGCACCCGGTGGAAAGGAAACAAGACCGCGCCTCCCCGTTCAAATGCAAGACTCGCCAGAGGGGGTTCTCGGTCTTCTAGATATCTCTGAAATGCACTTGCTACGTTTCCATTCCGTTTCCTAAAATCAAGAAAGCATGTCCAAAGGCGAGCGAACGAGACACACGCCGACCAGGTGAAGCGGGTTGTGTCCTTTTGGCAGTGGCTTCCTCAGGAGAGTTTTGTTGCTGTCGTTGTTTTCTTGCTAGACTACGGTTTAGGTTTGCAAGCACTGGGTGAGTTATCAGCGTAGGATAGATGGTGATTTGGAATGATCTTAGCCCAGTGGTTTCCCTTGCCAGACTGGACGGAAGTTCCAGAGGCCACCAAAAACTGGCCCCAAATTCTACGTGTCCGCCTCTCCCAGCAGCTGGGTCTGCTAGACGCTCAGCCTGCTGCCTGGCTGGGGCACTCGTGTTCTCGGATGCCTGAGTCTTTCTGCTTCGCTCTGGCAGCCTCAGGCTTTCCCTACACAGCGTCCTGGGAAGTGGTCATCTCAGTAGAGCAGAAGCCAAACCGAACAAAGACCCGACCCCAACAACCACCGACATCCGCCTGCCGTGTTTCCCTGAAAATAAGGCAGGGTCTCATATTTATGTTTTTCCTCAAGAAGACACCCTAGGGCTTATTTTCAGGGAATGTGTTATTCTTTTTAAGTACGGCACAACCATCTATATTTATTCAAATAGAGTGAAGCCGTCTTCTTCTGGAACATCATCATCACTCTCCAGACCCCGAATTCCATCCTGAATGTCTTGCGACTCTATTTCCTTTAGAACCATTGGTCCCAGTCTCTCCTGTGGAACCACAGAGCTCTCACGGGGCGGATGAAAAGGGCTGCTCGTCTTCTCTCCCGCTCTGCGACGACACGCACGGGTTGTGCAGACGCGCTGCGCAGCCACGCCGCGCAGCCACGCCCGTCGCTAGGGCTTATTTTCGGGGTGGGGCTTCTATGGCTCAAATGCTTAGAAATCCTGCTAGGGCTTATTTTACGGGTAGATCTTATTTTCGGGGAAATACGGTACTTGTGCCTAAATTATTTGGGTCCTTTTTTTTTTGTTCCAGCCTTGAAAAATCTTCATATCTCTGTTTTAAAAGCTATTGTGCTTTATTTTGTTATAAATTACCCAGATGACCACGCCCAGTTCTCGCCTTTTGTTTTCGTGTGCGTACACATAACCTTAATGCCAGAAGAAACGTTTTTCTCCATCCTCAGAAACCTACTGTTAAAAGTAGGAGGCAAAAGGCATCAATCAGAGCCATTCTCGATATGGAAAAACCAAGTCACAGAGAAGGTCGTTGGCCCGAGAAGTCTCCGTCGAGGAAATGTCACAGACCTCCCGATGTCTGAGTTGCAAATTCATTTCTCAAGCCGCTCTTGAACTTGGGTCCGAGCCTTGCTCACCCCTCCCTGGCTTTCCCGGGGTCAGAAGTCAGCGCCTGCCTAGTACGACAATTGAGAACCACCCATCTCAGTTCTGTTGGGATCATCTGGGACTTTCTGAGCCCTGCCCTTTCCTGGGGGCTTCGATGTCCTGCACCCTAGGAGCTAGGTGACTTCTGCTACCTCCCCCGTTCTTAGCTTGCCGGCTGCCTCAGGGACAGGTGTTTAACCCACCCCTCGGTCTCCAGGAAGACTGGGGAGTCTGCAGAACAACCTCAGGGCAGGGCTTGAGGTCACCTGGCCCCCCTGCTACCCCTAGCTTTGGGGAAAGGTGCCCTTTTTGAAATTTCATCTGGAGGCTACAAACCAGCTAGAGGTTTGCAGGTGAAAAGTCCTAAAGAGAGAGCAACGGATCGGGAAGCAAACAAAACTACGGTTTCTCTACCCCCTTGGCATCTGCATTTGGGACGATGCCTCTCTCTCGGGAGGACAGAAGAGCCCCCAGCGGCCGGAGCTGCGGTGCCAGGCTGGAACTTCTACACGGGACAGCGCGGGAGGGGAGGACAGAGGGACAGTTTTCCCGTTGCAGCAGGTGGTTTGCAGGTTCCTGCCGATTTCTTCCGCGACCGAGAGCGCCCCGCCTCATTTTGCCAAACCGCGCACCGGTTCTCTGCCCTTCCGTCACCGCACGGGAGACGTGGGAAAACGAACGCCGTTTCCGAGTCGCGAACAAGTCCCATCGGAAAAAAACGCATCGGGGTTCGGTAAAACGGAAGGATCAGACCCCCAAAGGGGAGGAAGCCAGGGAGCTGGGGGGAGAGGAGACGGCGCACCAAGATTGACTTCTGAGCGCTACAAAACACCGGACTAAAAATAACATTAAAGATGAAATTCGTAATGAATCTCTAGCTGCTGAATTCCCCAAGGCTGAGTTTGCCAAAGGCTTCGCTGCAGTCCTCTGTTCTTGCCTGTCTTTATTTAAATATTTTATACAGTTGTCTATGCTTCTGTGCGGGGCGAACTGTCATTTATATTTCAGTCCACTCTCAAATGGATCTTAGGCTGCCTCCAGCTGAGCGCCGCCCGCCTCGGGTCCGGGCTGAGAGGTGGGTTGGAATGGGGGGCTGCAAATGAAGACGGATGTTTAATGTACTTTTTTGTGTGCTTACGGTCGGCTGTCAGGTTTTCCGCCTTAAACCTGATTTGTAATTCTATGGGTTTCGTGACGTTATGATAAGATGCGGTGCGCGGAAGACTCCCATTTAGCGGGGACCTTGATGGGCATTTGAGTTAGAGAGAGTGGCTGGCGGGGAGACAGGTAGGGTTCGGACCCCGAGGCTTAATGCTCCGCGGAGCAACGCGAGCCGTCCGGAGCCCCAGTATTTCATGCTTTTCTCTACATTAGACTTTTGCCAAAGTGAACTTTTGCAGGAATAAAACATCTCCAGGATAAATTCAATTTTCCCCGGCGTTGGACTGAACTTCCTCCATCACTTCGTGATTTACGGGGGTTTGGGCGGGAGAGCCGGCGAATTTGCTCCTTCGCACGCCAAGGGGGGAGGGGCCGGGGAGGCCAGGTGTGGAGGGGATAAAACGGGGGGGGGGTGAAGTAGGAAGTGTGGACGCCTCCAGGAGGGGGGACCTCCTCCGCCTCACGCTTGTCACGCAAAGGCCTGGCGTGTGCAGGGCGTGGGGACGGGTCCCGGATAAGGCTACGCGTTTGGACGTCACGGAAGGGCAGAGGCGCATGGCCCAGGTCGTGCAGAGTGGGGGTGCACACACAATTCTGGGGTGACGGGAGCTCAGTGGGGACGGGGCTGTCCGCGGCCCCTGTCCCTTGCCCAGGCCTCCCACCCGGTAGCACCGGGACTCAGGCACGCCGGCCTGGCACCCGGTTCTAGGCGTGGAGATGGGGTGAGATGGGGGGATGGGCAGGGCCCCCTCCTTCCGCCCCTCGGATTCCAGCCCCTAGAGCCTGATGGGTCTTCCTGGGGGAACCAAGCCTGGCCAGGCCCGTGCCCAGCAGGCCCCCATGGTCTCTGCTTCTCTGCAGTGACTCGAAGATTCCACGGATGACAGAGAGGGCTGTGTGGTTGGGGTGGCGGGAAGGGTCCTGGATTGGAACTTCGACACCCTGTGTGTCTATGAAACCCTCCCCCCAGGCCCCCGGTGCCCAGGGAGCCCCACCAGTGGCCTGTGCCCTGAGCCTGCTGGCACGGTGAGCCCTCTGGGTGTCCGGACCCTCAAGCCCCCCGGCACCCCGAAGGAGGCCAAGGCTTGATGTACCGGGTTTCCCCCAAAATAAGACAGGGTCTTATATTTATTTTTCCTCAAGAAGACACCCTAGGGCTTATTCTCAGGGGATGTGTTATTTTTTTTAAGTACGGTGCAACCATCTACATCGATTCAAATAGAGTGAGGTCGTCTTCTTCTGGAACATCATCCTCACTCTCCAAACTCTGAATCCCATCCTGGATTTCTTGCGACTCTGTTTCCTTTAGAACCATCGGCCCCGATCTCTCCTGTGGAGCCACAGAGCTCTCACGGGGCGGATGAGAAGGGCTGCCCGTCTTCTTTCCCGCTCCGCGACGACACGCACGGGTTGTGCAGACGCGCCGCGCAGCCACACCCGTCGCTAGGGCTTATTTTCGGGGTGGGGCTTCTATGGCGCACATGCTCAGACATCCTGCTGGGGTTTATTCTATGGGTAGGGCTTATTTTCGGGGAAATGGGATATCCAGGAAGACTAGGGCGGCCTTCCTCTCCCTTCCACGCACAGCCAGGCTCTGCCCAAGCTCAGGTCATCAAGCCAACTCCCAGCCATGCAAGGCTGCACCTCATGGCAGGGAACCCCTCTGCCTGGCTCCCGCAGCGGCTTCCTCACCCTCTCCCCCACTGCAGGCTCGTTTGGGCCACTTCTCCTCCCTGGACCTCAGTCTCTCCATCCGGGACATGGGCATCGTCCAGCCAGCCCGTGGGTGGCCCTGGGCCTCCCGTGGGGGCCGTGAGAACAGGAGTCGGCACGCGCTGCAGCGGGAATCGGGTCACGACACAGGTCCTTTGGTTTGCTTGTTCTGAAAGCAGAGGTTCCACAGGTGGGTGGGGCGTGGAGCCGCTGGAATGCACGAGGGGGGACTCTGGGAACGGCTCCCCCGCCCCCCCCCGCGCCCCCCCACGCCCCCGTGTCCCCGTGCCCCCGAGGTCCCCCTACCCCCGCGCCCCTGCACCCTTCACGTCCCCGCACCCCCGCGCCCCCTGCGCCCCCATGCTCCCCTTGGCCCCCGCCCCCCCCATTCCCCCAGCGAGCCCACGCAGGGCGGAGTCGGCACCGGGCAGGCTGTAGGCTGGGGCTGCCTGCGCGTGTGGCTGGAGTTCTCCGGGTTAACTCCCCAAGGGACATGCCCGCCCTGCCCCCCTTGTCCGGTCACCCCTTTGTGTTTCTGCAGTGACCCCGCGCGCGCCCACGCGTTTGACTTGTGACCCTCCTTCTGTTCCCAGAACACAGGCCTGCGTCCGGCGGCCGATCAGGCTTCCCGCTGCGGAGCTGCGCAGGGACGACTAGCACTCGGAGGGGGCGGGGCGGGGGCCCTGCCCCCGGGGAAGCCACAAAGCCGCAGCCGGAACCCCGCGTGACCCTGGGCTCTCCCCGACCGAGGAGGACACGTGTCCTGGGGAGGCAGCCAAAAGGTGGCAGGAAGCGGACAAGTGATCCCGCGTGTGTGGTGCGAATGTGAAGGCGACGTCTGCAAGGCCAGCCCCGGCCTGACCGAGGAAACCTCGTGTGCTGGGTGGAACACCGGCCCGAGACTTCGGGTCCTAATTCCTGGAACTGTGGCCGTCACCTGTGGGGAAAAGGGTCTTGGTAGATGTGACCAAGACAAAGATCGAGATGGAATGATTGTCCTGGTGGGGCCTAAGTGGAATCTCAATTCCCCTCGCAAGAGGGGAGCAGCAGGAATTGCATACTCATGCACACACACGCACACATGCGTGCACATGCACACACATGCACACATGTGCACACGCATGCATGCACATGCACACATGCATGCAAATGCATACAAATGCATACACACATGCACACATGTGCACATGCATGCATACACATGCACAATGCATGCAAATGCATACAAATGCACACACACATGCACACATGTGCACACGCATGCACGCACATGCACACATGCATGCAAATGCATACAAATGCATACACACATGCACACATGTGCACATGCATGCATACACATGCATACAAATGCATACACACATGCACACATGTGCACATGCATGCATACACATGCACACATGCATACACATGCATACAAATGCATACACACATGCACACATGTGCACATGCATGCATACACATGCACACATGCATGCAAATGCATACAAATGCATACACACATGCACACATGTGCACATGCATGCATACACATGCATACAAATGCATACACACATGCACACATGTGCACATGCATGCATACACATGCACACATGCATACACATGCATACAAATGCATACACACATGCACACATGTGCACATGCATGCATACACATGCACACATGCATGCAAATGCATACAAATGCATACACACATGCATACGTGTGTGCATGCGCACAGACACATGCACATACTCGTGTACACACATGCACATATACATACATGCACGTGTGTGCGCCTGCACAGAGACACATGCATATGCATACACATGCACACGCATGCATGCACACACACATGCACACACATACGCACGTTCATGCACACACAGAGGTGAAGGCCGTGTGAACATGGGGCACAAGGAGACGTGAGAATGCTGTTCTTGAAGAACGTAGTGACCCAGCCATGGCCCAGGAAGGCCAGCAGCCACCAGAAGCTGGAAGGGGCAGGCAGTGGATTGTCCCCTGGACCTTCCGAGAGACTCAGGTGATGCAGCCCTTCGCTGGGGCCCAGTGACGCTCGCTGGCTGTGGACCGCCAGCCCCCGGCACTAGCAGCGAGGAAGCGTGACGTCAAGCTGGTGGGGCAGCCACTGGGGACCGAAGCCCCCCCGTGGGGTGGACCCGTCTCTCCAGAGAGGTGGTGACGGCATCGCCCGTACAGCACCTGCCCCCGGGCACTTTGGGGGCCCTGTGCTCCCACGTTGCGGGGACCGGGGTCACACCGAGACTTGCAAATGGCTCCCTGCGTCTCTTCCAAGCGTCGCTTGTTCTCCTGGCTGGATGTGACTTCCGGGGGCGCCGTGGCACCGCCATTCCCGCGACTCTGCCCAGCGCCTGGCACAGAGGAACCGGCACGCAGGATTAGTTGGGAGTCCTCAGCACGCCGAGGGCGCTAATGAACAGGGAGTCAGGAAACGAACAGAGCAGGGGCTGCCATATGGAATGCAGATGTCTCCTGGCATCATCTTAGATTATTATGTTTCCTGCGTCTGATAAGCCTTTTCAGATATGCGCCTTGCTTCCCCAACAAGCCTCACACTCCTTACGGAGGGGACCAGCCCCCTCATGGCAAAGACCTGCACGGGGCTCAGCCAGCAGTAAATACTCCGCCAGGGCCCGCTGACGGAAGTGGCCGGTGGGTGGACGGATGTCGTGTAGAGAAGGGACAATCGTCCAGCAAGGACTACCATCCACCGTGTGGCCTTGGGTGGACAGGACGGTAAGTCTTATCTTATTTTATTTTATTTTATTTTATTTTATTTTATTTTATTTTATTTTATTTTTTGAGACAGAGTCTCACTCTGTTGCCCAGGCTAGATTGAGTGCCGTGGCGTCAGCCTAGCTCACAGCAACCTCAGACTCCTGGGCTCAAGCGATCCTCCTGCCTCAGCCTCCCGAGTAGCTGGGACTACAGGCATGCGCCACCATGCCCGGCTAATTTTTTCTATGTATTTTTAGTTGTCCAGCTAATTTCTTTCTATTTTTAGTAGAGACGGGGTCTCGCCCTTGCTCAGGCTGCTTTCGAACTCCTGACCTCGAGCGATCCGCCCACCTCGGCCTCCCGGAGTGCTGGGATGACGGGCGTGAGCCACCGCGCCCGGCCCTGTGTTAAGTTTTTATAAAGAGCCGTCACTGCGATCTCACCTGTGCCTGATTCCCATCTCAGAGCTAGACCTGCAGTGACCGGGGACCAGCAAGCACAGTGACCGCCTTTCCATCCTCTCCCGAAACCTCCGCCCTGCAGCTGCGGAACGTACCTCGTTAATTCCCGACACCCACGTCTGCAGCGTCTCGGCCTCCCTCGACACCTTGAGATTTCCATCAAAGGAAATATATTTGGGTGTATGTGCTACATTATAACCTAGCGAGTTTCTCCTGCCGCCTGTTTACATTAAAAAAAAAAAAAAAAAACCACACACTCATTACAATTCAAATTACTTTCAAATTATGCTCATCTGGATTTCCATACTTTATAAAGACTCCCGTGCCTGTCTCTTTCTGGGGTTATAAGTTAAAATGTTTTTATTATGATAGAAACTGCTTTAAAGATTCCACAGACATTTGCTGAAGTGTGGATAGTACAGCTTCCTGCTTGAACAAGTCCTCTCCCACAGCCCCCTCTAAGGGAAGGGAAACTGAGGACGAGGGGACTGCCAATGAATGCTGCTGCTAACGTTAACTCGGAGCTCTATGTGACAGTTCTGGCGGTGCATGACGTGCCCGCGTGCACACCACAATCACGGGTCAACTCGATTCGTCATTAGCAGCGTGGAGGAAATCCCGAGCATCGGCCGCCCTCAGTAGGAATGCCTGCCTTCTCCGATGTGCACCAGCGAATAAAAGGCATGGGGAAAAATACATTTTAGGGGCACTCAGATTCTCCCGCAGGGAAATGGGCTGACTTCAAAGGCAGCGAACCTCAAGCCTCCACAGGAGGACTCCAATCAGAGACTCGATGGCCACGCCTGTCTCTGCAAAAGAGATTTGAGCCTTGGGTTGTACCCCCGTTCAGCCTTGTGGGTGTGTGCACCGCATCCTTGCGCTGGACACCTAGTCTCGTGGCAGGTGGGAGACACCCAGCTCAAACTGGATCAGACGAACTATATCGGCAGACAAAGGGACCGTAAGCCCAGGTATAGCTGGACCCAGGTATTCCAATGACATCGAAAAGCTGTCTCTCCTCTCCCTCCTCCCTGATGTCTCAGTAGCTTCATTCTGCAGGAAGCAGCAGAGACGGCTTCCGGATGCTTCCAGCTAACACCCTGCCAGCTGGGCAGCCTGAGCCGGAAAGAGGCTCTTTCCCAACTGGTCCGACAAAGGTCTCAAAGTTTTCCTAAGAAAATGATCAGAGATTCACGAAAACCTACATAGAAGAGCATTCACTGGCATATACTTTCTATTGCAAAATAACTGAAACAACTTAAGTGTTCAATGATGAAGAACTGGTGAAATAAATAGTATAAATCCAAATAGTGGAATACTATGTAGCCATTACTTTGAGAGACTAGCAATGACACGAAAATATTCTTGATACGGAAGTGAACAAATAATGTCACAATAACAAGGTAGTATTCCATGAGAAAGTTGGAGGAAAAAAATAATAAGGTCATAAAAATTTTGTAACAAAATATTTATTAATAAAACAACCAGGGTGCAAATACACCAGCATATTCTCTCTAAGTGGAGTGATTACAGATGGTATTATTTTTAAATAGATTTCTTTAATTTTTAAGTTTCTGATGAGGAATATGTATTATATTACTTTATATACTTGGATAAAGGTAACCAAATATTGTTTGAAAACCTGGAGAGCTGGGTAGTACCCGTGTTTCCCCGAAAATAAGACCTCCCCATAAAAAAAAGCCCTAGCAGGATGTCTAAGCATGTGCGCCATAGAAGCCCCACCCCGAAAATAAGCCCTAGTGACGGGCGTGGCTGCGCGGCGCGTCTGCATGACCCGTGCGTGTCGTCATAGCGGAGCGGGAACGAAGACGAGCAGCCCTTCTCATCCGCCCCGTGAGAGCTCTGTGGCTCCACAGGAGAGATCGGGGCCGACGGTTCTAAAGGAAACAGAGTCGCCAGACATTCGGGATGGGATTCGGGGTCTGGAGAGTTATGATGACACGTTCCAGAAGAAGACGACTGACTTAACTATATTCGAATAAGTGTAGATTGTTGTACTGCACTTAAAAAAAAATAACGCATCCCCTGGAAATAAGCCCTAGGGTGTCTTCTTGAGGAAAACTAAATATAAGACCCTGTCTTATTTTGGGGGGAAACACGGTAGCCAAGAAGAGGATTCTCCACGTGAGGCAGCAGAAGGAATCTTAGAAGCTGCTCTTCTCTGACCTACAACTGCGGTAATCCTTATGGAATGCAAGGGCTATATCAGGGAGGAGTAGGTCTCTGCTTGCTTCTTAGCTGAGACAACAGAGAGAGCTGGACCTGCAGGTGTGCCGTGAGTGCCGGAGGGGCTGCAGGTGTGCTGGGGCCCAGCCCCAGGTACTCCAGCCACCAGTTGTTGTATCAGCTTGGGGGTGCTTGTACCCCACCCACGAGACGCCATGCTAGACCACAGTCAAAGGTCTCTTTTTTTTTTTTTTTTTTTGAGACAGAGTCTTGCTTTGTTGCCTAGGCTAGAGTGAGTGCCCTGGCTTCAGTGCCCTAGCTCACAGCAACCTCAAACTCCTGGGCTCAAACGATCCTCCTGCCTCAGCCTCCCGAGTAGCTGGGACTACAGGCATGCGCCACCATGCCCGGCTAATTTTTTCTATATACATTAGTTGGCCAATTAATTTCTTTCTATTTATAGTAGAGACGGGGTCTCGCTCTTGCTCAGGCTGGTTTTGAACTCCTGACCTCGAGCAATCCACCCGCCTCGGCCTCCCAGAGTGCTAGGATTACAGGCGTGAGCCACTGCGCCCGGCCCAAAGGTCTCTTAAATGCAGTCATTCCAGATAAGTCATGAGATTCTTGTACACCCTTGTATGTGCACATGCGTGCTCACATACACACACACATACACACAGCTGTTCCTCCCAGCTACACTGTTAAACCAGGCCATACATCCAATACAGATTTATGCACAGCCACTTAGACCCTTGCAGGCCTTCTAGGAGTCTCTGATAATGCTCTCCGTTCATTTTACATCGGGGCTCCCTAGGAAAAATCTATATCCCCTCTCCTGGTATAAACTGAAATGCATCAGTGCGTCGTTTTCTGCCCAGCCCAGGAGGCATCTGGGTGACAGGGGCTCATAGTAAGCAATCTGCCGCAGGTGAACCCCAGTACCGACTGCTCCCGACTGCAGCCGGGGTACTGGGGCCAGGAGGAAACCCCTCTGCTGCGAGAGGGCCCAAGGCTGCCCTCATTCCTGTCCCTGCCTCCAAGGAGACAGAGCTTAGCAATGCTGAGGTCATCTGGGAATAATGGCTTCTAGGAGGATGTGAGTCGTGGCCACGTATCTGAGGCCAAGACTTGGCATCAATGACGGAAGAAGAAAGTGCAGGAGAGGGCCGGGCGCGGTGGCTCACGCCTGTCATCCCAGTACTCTGGGAGGCCGAGGTGGGCGGATCGTTTGAGCTCAGGAGTTCGAGACCAGCCTGAGCAAGGGCGAGACCCCGTCTCTACTATAAATAGAAAGAAATTAATTGGCCAACTAAAAATATATGGAAAAAAATTAGCCGGGCATGGTGGCGCATGCCTGTAGTCCCAGCTACTCGAGAGGCTGAGGCGGGAGGATCACTTGAGCCCAGGAGTTGAAGGTTGCTGTGAGCTAGGCTCACGCCATTGCACTCTGGCCTGGGCAACAGAGTGAGACTCTGTCTCAAAAAATAATAATAAATAAATAAATAAATAAATAATAACAATGCACTTCAAAAAAATTCACCTGTGAAGTGAGAATTGAGATTTTTTTCCATCCTTCGTGCTCACATTTAGCCTCAGCTCGCGTCTGCTGTGAGAACAGCTGATGGCCTGCTCAGCTCCGTGGTGCTTGGCTTCCCCCGCCGGTGCCTGCCTGCCTGCCTGCCTGCCCTGCGACTTCAATCGCAACCCCGGAGGGTCTGACGTTAGAGATTCTCATCAGAAGCGAGGGGCTTGGGGGGCCTCTACCCTTTGTTCCTCCTCCTGACTCTTTGCCGAGGACAGTCTGATCAGTCTTCCACAAAAAACACGGCATTTCTCTCTTTTTGGCTCCGATATCGGATGATATAATCTGGCTTTTCTCCCTTCTTATAGAAATATTTATGATATATCTGCTAAATAATGTATTTGAGGAAGACGGTAGGAGCTCATGCTATGTCTGCATGGCACAGGATGCAAGATCTTAAATGATATAAACGTAATTAGACTGAAAACCCTGCTCAACGGCCCCAGTTTCAGGTTCCACGCTCGAGGTACCTGTTTCTCAGGTGAGTCCGTCCAGGTACCGCCACCCCTAAGAGTGAAAGGTGTTATATAAGGTGGGCGTTTGGATTCTGTGAACTTTCCTTTCATGTACACACACACACACACACACACACACACACACAAAAAAAAAAAACCCTATTCAATGTTTAATTTCTGAACGCGTAAAAAACTGTTAATAGGTTTGAGAGGCACCAGGCACGTGTGTGTAAAATACTCCCCTCTGAACTGGTGAGCTCTCCGGCATCGAACCAGGAATCGGTCGGGGAACGTTACCTTTGCAGGTTGAGAGTGGCTAGGAGGTGGTCGGAGCAAACCTCCCTGTGTGCTCCCTCTGCCCGCCTCCTCCGGGAAGGCCACCTGTCTCTCGGTCCCTCCGCCCTCTGCCTCCGGCCCAAAGGCCCGGCCGGTGGTGACTCATTCAGACTCACGGCCATGGATCGAATGGCAGCAAACTACTTCCGGTCGCCAGTCTCCTGTTTTCCACCCGTCCCTCCGTCACGTGTCTCGGCAGACATTTGTTCTGCTGGTCCTTTCCGGGCAAAGGCATGAACCGCTTGCCTAGAAGCCCCCCCCCTTCAGAGGCAGCTGTTGCCCATGAGAAGCCAACATCCGGGAACTGAGCCTTCGGGACGGGGACTCCGGAATCCAGTTTGCCTTTGGTTTGTCCTCGTTCTAGAAGGACAACCCAGGGCGTCCGTCCTGTAGGACTGGGAGCCAGGTCTAAACTACCATTTTTGCAGCAGGTCACTCTGGACGAGCAAAAGGCCTCCTGCTAAGAAATCTGTCCTCCACTGGCTTGCCAAGGTGCCCGGAATCCCAACCCCGCGGCTCTGCTTTGGCTGAAGATGCTGCCCTCGGAGACTCCAGGGAAAGTTGCCCTGCGTTGCTTGGGGACGGCCGTGCGTGAGCCAGCTTGCTCTCATTAAACCCTCTTAGGGAGCCCTTCTAGAGCAGGTTTCTCAAACGGGATTGGAGAGAACCTCAAATGGACGGGCTCTCGGGATTTGGGGACTTATCTGATTTTGCAACAACTTGCAAAATGAACATAATTTCCAATAGGCTCTGTGCTGGGCACTTCTATATGCTTCACGTTATTTAATCTTTAAGACCCTACCAGGAAGGCAGAAAAAGAGGACACAATCAAAGAAGGCCATCGAGAGACAGACACTTTGGGTTGGAGAAGGCTTCGGGCTTGCTGGGCTTTGCAAGACAGGCAGGGTTAACCTAAGCGGGGAGGAAGAGGCCAGTGCTCAGGGGGAGGGGACAATTTATAGGAGGGGGGGGGAGGACCGGAATCCCGGGGTGTGATTCTAACGCATGGGTCTGGAATGGAGAAGAGTCGGAGATGTGAAACCCAAGTGAGTCCCAAGCCTTTCTCGGGGCTCTAGGTCTAAACCAGATACCTCCTCCCCCGGGGGAAGGGCAGTGACCTCAACAGACGGGCACCAGGTCCCAGGCATCTCGTAAAGCCCAGTGCCTAAGAGGGACCCTGCATACTGTAGGTGCTCAAAGATGCATGTAAACAGAGGTGGGAATAAGTTTGAAGACGGCGTCCGTGATCACAATTCAAACATTTTGCTTTATTAAAAAAAAAATCAGTCAGGCCAGGTGCGGTGGCTCACGCCTGTAATCCTAGCACTCTGGGAGGCCGAGGCGGGAGGATCGCTTGAGCTCAGGAGTTCGAGACCAGCCTGAGCAAGAGCGACACCTCCCGTCTCTACTAAAAACAGAAAAACAAAATTGGCCAGTCAACTAAAAATAGAAACAAAAAATTAGCCGGGCGTGGTGGCGCATGCCTGTAGTCCCAGCTACTCGGGAAGAGGCTGAGGCAGGAGGATCGCTTGAGCCCAGGAGTTTGAGGTTGCTGTGAGCTAGGCTGACGCCACGGCACTCACTCTAGCCCGGGCAACGGAGTGAGACTCTGTCTCAAAAACAAAAACAAAAACAAACAATTAAAGGCATGAAAAGACAAGATCTAGATTGAGAGAAACTATTTGCAAATCACTGATTCATCAGAGGACTTGCATCTTTAATATGTAAAGAACCGTCCAACTTCAACAGTAAGAAAACAAACAGCCTAATTTTAAAAACGGGCAAAAGACTTGGAGAAACACTCTTCAAAATCGCGTAAGGATGGCAAACGGGCCACACGGAGCGTGCGGCACAGCTAGCCGTTAGGGAAACGCAGCTCCGAGCTCGGACGCCGCTGCTCACCTTCCGGGACCCCGCAGGCCTCTGGGCCGAGGCAGGCCCCGCGGCAGGAACCAGGTGGGAGGCAGGTCTTCCCAGCCTCACACACCTCACCCCGACCTGACCCGTGCCCACGGAGGTCACGTCCGTGCAGAAACCCGCCCCATGGTGCCAGGCGGGTGGGCGTCAGCACCCCTGGCAATGCCACTGTGTCATGGAACCTCGTGCACCGGGTGCCTGTGTCCCCGAGCAGCCCCGCCGGTCCCGGGCTGGGAGGTGCGGGGGTGGGCCGTGAGCACGGGTCTCAGCAGCAGTGGCAGAGACGGAGCCCGGAGTGGAGGAGCTTCCGGAAGTAACAGAGGCCGGGCGAGTTGGAGGTTACTCAGAAAACAGCTCTGCAGACGATGACGTAGATCATGGCTGGCACGCACACGCGCACACACACACACATGCACACACGTGCACATGCACGCACACGTGCACACATGGACACACACATGTACACGTGCATACGCACGGACACACATGCACATGCACATGCACACGTGCACATCCATGCACACACTTGCACACGTGCACACACGTATACATATGTGCACACGTGCACATCCACACACATGTGCACATATGCACACACATACATGCACACACATGCTCACGCGCGCACACATGCACATGCACACGCACATGCAGGCACACACCTAGGACCAGGAGCCCTCCTCCCCGGGACCCCTGCCTCCTGCCCACGCTGTCTTGCCTCCCAGACACCTCCCAACTTTGTTCCCTTCAGAGGAGCAGCTTGCTCAGGATTCCGGTCCCCCGGTGTTAGGCGGCGGCTGCTCCAGTGTGGCACATCCCAGCGGGGTAGCACAGAGACCCCTTTTAGATCTGTCCTCAAAACAGGTCACAGGTCCTCACCTGCCACCGCCGTTGTCACCACCCTGGCCAAGCCTCTGCAGTGCTTTGCCCAGATGATGGGCACGGCTACTCACTGTACCCCCGATCCTGCCCCCGTCCCCCCAGGGTAATTCTCCGCCCAGCAGCCTTTGCTACCTTTTGAAAATGTAAACACGATCCTGTCGATTCCCTCCTTAGAGTTCTCCCTCTGCTTCCCATTCCCCCGTTTCTCTAGTCCCTTATCCTACTGTGTTTCCTCCAAAATAAAACAGGGTCTTATATTTATTTTTCCTCAAGCAGACACCCCAGGGCTTATTTTCAGGGGATGCGTTATTCTTTTTAAGTACGGTACAACCATCTATATCTATTCAAATAGAGTGAAGCCGTCTTCTTCTGGAACATCATCATCACTCTTCAAACCCCGAATCCCATCCCGAATGTCTCGCGACTCTGTTTCCTTTAGAACCGTCGGCCCCGATCTCTCCTGTGGAGCCACAGAGCTCTCACGGGGCGGATGAGAAGGGCTGCCCGTCTTCTCTCCCGCTCCGCGACGACACGCACGGGTTGTGCAGACGCGCCGCGCAGCCACGCCCGTCGCTAGGGCTGATTTTCGGGGTGGGGCTTCTATGGCGCAAATGCTTAGAAATCCTGCTGGGGCTTATTTTATGGGCAGGTCTTGTTTTCGGGGAAACACGGCACGCCCTCTCCTTCCCATCAGTGATTTCTGCCCACAATCACACTGTACCCTCAGCCACGCTACGGCATTATTTGCTCTGTCACCGGAAGGTGAGGTCTCTTGAGGGGGACGCTTGCCCCCCTCCCTCCTGCGTCCCAGAGCCCAGCAGGCATGCTCGTATTTACCGATGACACGCGGTCTCCTTAAGCCTCAGTTTCCCCAGCTAGCAAAAGGGGACAATGAATTCCCTGCATTTGGTCCCTTAGAGCTTTGTGAGGATTAAACCAGAAAACGAGGGGGATCGGACCCCCCCCAGTCTAGGTTCCTCATTAACACGGCTGCCCGGAGATTCCAGCTTTGCAAGATGCTCTCCCACCATTGCAGTCCAAAGTTTAGGTCGAACTGCGGCATCTCCGCTAGAAATGATCGCCACGGAGCTCCTCCCGGTTGAGGGACCTGGGAGCCCGTTGAAAATAAATTAGTGATGCCTTATTCTCGATGGAAAAGTCCCCGGGGAGATTTATAATTTTATTTTTTCTATGGAATAGCATACATCGAAGGGAGCAATAGTGCACCTTGCGTTGTGACTACCCCGACCCTCTTCAACCTCTGCCAATGTTTATCTCATTTTCGTTTAACTTTATACACCGGAGTTTAATTCGAGAGCCGGTGGAGCAGACAGTGACGTACAGGACACATCAGGTGTAGCCGAAATTACCCTGTCCCCCCAGGGGAGGGGAGGCTGGAGGCTGCAAGGGGAGCCCCGGTCCTGTTTCGGGGGGGGGGGTAGGAGAGAAATGGTGCAGTTTGCTCCTTGCACCCGGGCTCTCTCCACACAGCTGCCTCTCCTTTGGGCCAGGTTCAAGGTGCTCACGAGATTTTTGTCCACAGAAGGCTCGTGTGTCCGCCAAAGTATCGGCCGCTGTGGACAGAGTCATTTTCGGAACCAGAAAAGAGTTCTCTTAGCATGGATTTTTTTCCTACTCTCTCCATGGGGCCGTCTTCTCCGGGGGAGGGTGCCCAGTTGGCACCGTCGTCTGGCCCCGGAGAACGCCGGCCCTGTCTCCCTGACCGTCCACACCAGAGCCCGAGATCCCCCCGGGCCACTCGGTGGGGACCGATGCATGAACGCATGAATGAATGAATGAATGAATGAGCCGCGCTCTGCATCCTCATTACTTTGGATGCTCCGCTGGCCTCCTGTCTTTGTTGAAGACTATAAACACCGACCAACATGCTGAGCCCAAGACAGGACACCTGGTCCATCCCTGAAATTCCCCAAATGCAGCTTACAGACGCTTGGTACCAGAAGGGACCGTGAGACCTTCTTATCCCTCCCTCGCCTGTCCCATGGATGTCCCCCAGGACAGCTGGCCAGAGACTGGACCACCTGTGTTCAATACCTGAACGGGGTATTGAACACCTGTTCGGGGCAGCCAGGCAACCCGTGAGCCGGAGTTAGTGTTTTTAAAAGTGTGTTTTCCTCGTAGCACTTAAACCACAGTTTGAAACTGCGCGGACTTGTGCAACGGTTTGATTAGAGTCTGCAGCCCCCACTAGACCCTAAGAATGCCGACAAGTTCTGTAATTAAATGTTACGAGAAAGTCCTGTTTGTTCACCTGTATCTCCAGGGGCGAGCCCAGGGCTTAACACGTAGGAAGCGCTCGGTAAATATCTCTGAACGAAGGAGCAGCAAACAAACCGGGCTGGAGGGAATGTCTGTGACTTGCTGCTATCAAGGCAGGAAGGAGGAGGACAGGTGAAAACGCCCAGTATGGAAGTCAGGTTACACCTGGCCGCCTGGTCCACTAGCAGGCCAGAAAGCCAGGAAGGGGGTTTGGGGAGGCATTAGGAGCTGGCTGGATTTGGGGGCTGGGGGAAGATGCCAACGGTGGCATCTGTTCCTGGTAGTTTCTGGCAAATGTTTCTAGTAGTTTCCTTGCTCTATGCTTCCACTGGCCAATACATGTGTGGCCACTGAGCACTGGAAACATGGCTGCTCTGAATTTGAGATATGCCGTGAGTGTAAAATATATACCAGATTTCAAAGGCTTCTATGGAAAAACAATATCCAATATCTTATTAATAATTTTACATTGGTCACATAAAACAAATTGAAATGATAACATTTTAGACAGGATCAGTTAAATAAAATGTAGCATTAAACTTAATTCCACCAGTTTCTTCTGCTTTTTAAAATGTGGTTACAATGACATTTAGAACTGCCTGGCTTGGGGGCTGGGCATGGAGGCTCATACCTGTAATCTCAGGGCTTTGGGAGGCCAAGCGGGGAGGACTTCCTGAGGTTAGGAGTTGGAAACCAACCTGGGCAGCATAGTGAGACCCTCACCTCTATAAAAAAAAAAAAATTTTTTTAAAAAATTAGCCACACGCATGGTGGCGCATGCCCGTAATCCTAGTTACTCGGGAGACTGAGGCAGGAGGATTGCTTGAGTCCAGGAGTTCGAGGCTACAGTGAGCGGTGATCTTGCCACTGCATCCCAGCCTGGGTGGCAGAGGGAGGCCTTATCTGGAAAGAAAGGAAAGAAGGAGAAAGAAAAAAAAGGAAGGGAAGAGAGAGAGAGAGGGAGGGAGGGAGGAAGGGAGGCAGGGAGGGAGGAAGAAGGAAGGGAGGGAGGAAGGAAGGAAGGAAGGAAGGAAGGAAGGGAGGAAGGAAGGAAGGGAGGGAAAGAAAGAACTACATGTCTTGCACTGTATTCTAGTGCTGTTCTAGAGGAGATCTAGATCTTGGGGGGCAGTCATAAACAGGGGGAGACCCTCGTATGAACACTCACCGCCGCACATCAACAGCAGTGCCTGCAGTCGTGTCTAGTCCATCCAGGCTTGCAAGGTGCTAGGGGATTTTACTCACTGCCTCCTCGCTTTACTTTGGAGCATCGCTCTAAAGAAATAACCTGAAACATGGAAAAATTCCTCATACGCAAAGCGACTAATTATAGCATCCTAGAATATGAATGAAAACCAGACGATTACCTAAACATCTAAAACCATAGACGAACGGTAAGATAAACTATGCTGGCGCGCACGCAACGAAATATTGTGCAACCGTCCAGAGCCCCGTTTGCCAAAGATCCGTTATAACATGGCAAAGTACTAGGACCACGCTCCATCAAAAACTCAAAATTCACAGCTGTGTACATGGGGTCACCTAATTCCAGCGGGAAAGCTCGGAGGAGGGTGGCTGGGAGGAGGTCACAGTTGTTGTGGTTGGAGAATGAGATGACAAACCACTTCTCTTTCCTTCTTTCTATTTGTTCGGTTAGGTTTTATTTACTACGCATTTTTTTTTTTTTTTTTTTGAGACAGGGTCTCACTCAGTTACCTGGGCTAGAGCGCCGTGGCGTCAGCCTCGCTCACAGCAACCTGAAACTCCTGGGCTCAAGCGATCCTCATGCCTCGGCCTCCCAAGCAGCTGAGACCACAGGCAGGCGCCACCACGCCCAGCTAATTTTTTCTATATAGATTTTTAGTTGACCAATTAATTTCTTTCTATTTTTTAGCAGAGACAGGGTCTCGCTCTTGCTTGCTCAAGCTGGTTTCGAACTCCTGACCTCGAGGGATCCTCCTGCCTCGGCCTCCCAGAGTGCTGCGATGACAGGCGTGAGCCACCGAGCCCGGCCCAGTTCTACCCCTTCTAATGGCCAGGATACCCATCGTGTGTGTTCCTTCACCTCCCGGATATCGCCTTCCTCATCTTCAACACGGGGCAAGAACACTTACATTTTCTGAGTATTGTGAGGATGAAGTGAGAGAAGATACCGGAACTTCTTGGTGTGAGGCCTGGCGTGAAACATGAGCTGTCACTCCCATTGCTGTCATCGCTGGGGCTGCCTCGTGAGTGAAAATGCCCCCGGCAGACCAGGACTTCTGGGGACACACGGCAGGGCGCCCTGAATCCTCCCTGCCTCCCCCCCCCACGGGGGCTGCAGAGACTGCAGGGAAGGCCCCCACCCCCAGCCCACGCTGTGCCTCCAGGCATTCTGTGCACGCCGGCACATGCGAGCGGGCTGTTCACTGAGCAAGTGCGACGATAAGAACCAGCAGGAGACGAAGTGCGTTTTGAGAAAATCACTTGTTTATTTAAATATCGTACTTATGAAAAATACCAGAATGAGAAACACAGGCATTTGTGGTAATCATCAAACAAGGGAGAGAGGGAAAAAAAAGAAAAAAGAAAAAACAACCCAGAAATACATTATCGAAAATACAGGAAAAGGATCACAAGGCATTTGAAATAAAAAAAATCTGCACCTTTAAACTATCTGTGTTGCAACCTCAGAAGGCGTGTGTATCTCTTAAAAGCTCTTTGAAAAAACATTTCCCCTCTCTCTCTTTGTGTCTTTTCTCTTATAAACCCGTCTTCTCTTTAAGTCCCTTTGGGAAACTTCTTATAAATGAGGATTTGGGTCTCAAGGGATTCCTCCGGTTAGGAAAGTGTTTTATTAAAAAATATATGTTTGCCACAGAATGCGGAGCGATATAATTAGCTGGTCCCTTCTGTTTTATTTTAGAAGGCTGCACGGCCGAGTTCTAATTAAACACATTCTCGGGACGTTGGAAATGCGAAGGTGCCCAGCAGCGGGTACCGGAGTGGAAAAGGCAGGAGCTCAGGGAAACGCACGCCCAGAAAGCCACATCTCCGGCCCCCCGCCACTCCTGTGTCAGAGAGCACGGCTGCCTTGGGCCGACACGCGTGTGCCCGGGGCCACCAGACCTGGCCTGCCGTCCTGCGTTCTGGGCGGCCACGCACGGGAACCAGCTGATCTCGTTCCGCCCGGGAGGGGGGTGGGGGGAAGGGGGCGCCAGAAACTCGGAAAGAGCCCTGGGCCGGGGTTCTGGGGACCTGGGTATCCCATAGGTCATTGCCAGGGTCCCCCCGGCCAGCTCACGCGGCATTCCGGTGGCCTGATCCGTTCGGATGTATCCGTTTGTCTTGCTCTTGCCGCAGAGCGTGAGGGCGCTCCAAGCGATCACGCTTCGGTTTTACTCCACCGACTCAGGAATAGAATACGGGGTCGTGCAGCCCCGCTCGCGATCGTACTACACGAGGCCAGGCTGGCTCGACCCCACGGAGGCAGTGCTGGGCTCTCCTTTGAACAGGGGGCACGGCGATGCTGTCCCGGCTCCCCTTTGGAGAAGCGAATGCCCCGGAAATTGGGAGTCTTCTGGTTCCCATTCGGAAGCATGCTCTGGGACCCCACGGGAGTCAAGAGTTTGGAAAAGATGCCTGGCTTTGGAATCAAGGTGAGAGTGGCTTCGCAGAATTGAATCAGGAAGGACACCATCCTTCTTCTCGATGTTGTGGAATAACTTCTGTAGTAGAGGTGTGAGTTCATTTTTGTGTGTTTGGTAAAGACTCTGAGGTGTAGACATCTGGTCCGGGACTTTTCCCGTTTGGGGAGGTTGTCAATTACTGCTCCAATCTCTGAGGCTCGAGATGGGTCTATTCAGGAATTCTGTTCCCTCCTGGGTGAACGTAGGGAGGGTGTATGGATCCAGGAATTGGTCCGTTTCTTCCTCGTTATGTAACCGCAATGTTAAAACAAAAACAGAACCGAAAACGAACATCTATCGGGTGTCGGGCAGGCGGGAGGGGGGAGGAGGGGATGGGTATTTACATACATAGTGAGTGTCGTGCGCACTGTCTGGGGAATGGACACGCTTGAAGCTCTATTTCGAGGGGGAGGGGAGGCAAGGGCAATGTATGTAAACTTAATGTTTGCACCCCTATACTATGCTGAAATAATAATAATAAAAAGAATGAATAAAAGGACAAACACAGAAAAAAAAAGAGTTTAGAAAGACCTCCGGAGAATTCTCTCACCTGGGCCCCTTGTCAGGCACCTTTGATCTTGACAAAGCACTTTCCCACCTATCCATTAGAACCTCCTCCATGGGAGCGGATCCATTAGAACCTCCTCCATGGGAGTAAGCAGAGCTCCGGTTTGCTGCCGGTGGGGACGCAAGATGGTAACGCCCACCTTGGAGAACAGTTTGGCAGCTTCTGGCAGAGCGAGGCATGCTTTTCCCATGTGACTCAGCCATCACACCCCTAGGTACGGAAACCCAGGGGAGGGGATGGAAACGTATGTTCGCACAGAGCCCGCTGTGCACGCAGACAGCAGCTTTGGTGATAGTCGCTCCGCACGGGGAATGACCCATTTGTCCTTCAACCGAGGAAGGGACACACAGACATTGGCACATCCACAGAAAGGACTGCCTCCCAGCAGCGGTCAGAGACAAACTTACTGGTGCACTCAGCCATGGGGCTAGACCCCAAACGCGCTATGTACCAGGTGAAAGACGCCAGACTCCGCAAAAGGTGACGTGCTATGTAGTTCCTCTTATGCTACATCCTGGAAAAGGCAAAACGGCAGGAAGCTGCAGGGATGAAGACCAGACCCGTGGTTCCGTGGCTGCTGCTGGCGTGTTTACTCGGAAGTTAAAAGCAGGTGGACAGTTTGACTACCAAGTGGCAGCACAAACGAGTTTGGGAAGGGGGGTGAGCTGGGGGTCATGGAACGGTTCCAGATCTTGGTGGCGGCAGTAAGCTACAATTGCTTTGTATATTTGACAAAACTTGGAGAACTGTGCAGCAAAAGAATACATTTTACTCTGTGCAAAATAAAAAGTAAATTAAAACACACACACACACACACACACACACACACACACACACATACCTACAGGCTTGGTGGTAAATGTGGTGGCATTTGAGGCTGACCCCTCTTCCCCGTGCATACTCATTTTATCCTGCTAGGGTGCCCAGTTAGCCACAGGGCAGGGCGACCCCTGAAAACTGAAGGGATGACCTAGATCCCATGGACCAACGACGAATTGTTCTATTATTCTCTTCCCTGTTGGGTTCGGACAGAGAAGCAACGAGTGGCACTCACCACTTGTGGCCCCCTGCAAATCAGGAGATAAAACACCTCGAGGATGAGATGTCCCTGGGCACAGAGGGAAGAGGGAGGACAGAGAAGACTGCCTTCCTGCTGACATAGCTAAGCCGGCATCCACCCCGGCCCCTCTCCTTAAGCCCGCGTGACAGCGGGTTGCATCGCTGTCTGGGTACGGCATCCCCGGAGATGCAGTCTGGGGTCTCCCGGAAACATTTCTGATTTGCCCTATGGTCCCGAACCCAGATGGGAACAGGCTGGGTGATAAAGGACTTTAGGGAAATAAGATGAAGCATCTGTCCAGCAGATAAGGGCAGAAGGACCTGGCCCGGCCCCTCACAAAGAAGGAAATCCAAATGACCATGAGCAAAATCAAAAGGCGCCCAAACTCCCCAGTCATCGCGGAAATGCAGATTAAACACAGTGAGGCAGCAACCACAAGTGCTAGATGAGGAAACATTGAAAAGAAAACAACAACAACAAAAAAAACGTAGCAAACCGTACCAAATGCTGACAAGGACGTGGAACGATGGGAACTTAAAAAACTTTAAAAATCACTTTGGAAAACAATCGAGAGCTGTGGATACGCACGCTCTACAACGGAGCAATTTCCTCTCTATGTATAATACGGGAGATCTTCCGCATGTGCGCTAAGGCACACAAACAAGCATGTTCACGGTGGCATTTTTCATAATAGCCACAAACCTAGAAAAACAGAGAAACCTAATATATTGCGATGTATTCATCGTCCAGGGCTTTGAAAATGAGCCAACTGCACACACCCGCGTCCTTAAGTCTCACACACGAGGCTGAACGGAAGAAACAGGACATCGAATAATTTATCCAATATTGTTTCACTGATGGACATGTACAGGGATGCATGTCTGAGTATTAAAACTACGAAGCAAGGCAAGAAAGGGATCACTATAAAGATTAAGGATAGAGATAGTCCACAGGAGAGGCACCTGGATTTGGGAGGTGTCGGGGGGGGGGGCTTTTGGTGATCGAGTGGCATGTCTGCAGGTGAGGTGTTGGCTTATAATTATTCTTCAAACCATGCACACATGATTTACACATTCTTCTATAGTTTTGAAGTATCTCACATCCAGAAATACAAAAATCGGATCGCAGCGGGATGCAGAAAACCAGCCTGGAGAGGTTGAAATGTGCAATGAATGAATCCGGCAACCCCGATTCTAGAGGCCGATTTAGAGGATTTGGCCCCAAAGAAAGACTATCCAGATGGTTCTATATAACGGTCACAAGCTTTACCATTTATTAATACTCCAACCAGAGACCTCGTAGAGGTGTTTCCTTTTAGGTAAAAGTTGCATCCTTTCAGAAGTATCACTTCTCTCTCTCTCTTAAGTTCAACGTGAGTGTTAATCTTAGAGAGAGCACCCACCGATTGTTACACAGTGTAGATCAGATTTATTCCTTACACGAGCCTGCTGAGACTGGCGGTGAGCTATTCCACCCAGCTTCCTCCTTATTTGCCTGGGCATATTTCATCTGAAAATCTCCATCACCAGAGCAAGAAATCCAGGACACACCACTCCAAACGCCTCTTGAACAAGTAAAAAAAATGTGTATCGTGGGGTCCAGGCATAAACTTCATGCAGTTTCCTTGCAGAAAATCCCTTTGTGTCCTTATCTGAACCTATTAACTCCACTTCCACTTTAAATACACATCGAACATGCCCAGCCATCTATTTCCAAGAGCACATCAGCTGAGAAAAGTGAAAATGAGGGAGGAAGGGCCGTGCTAGCCAGGCACAGTTAAGAAGCTGACGCCGTATAAGAAGACAAGGAAAACACAAACAAACAAAAAAAAAACAAAAAACATCTCAACGCTGCTAGGCTTCTGGAAGCTTTTATTGCAGGTAGGTACGGGAAGGAAGTGTTAAATCAGAAACCGACTGAAAAATCAGGAATGTGTGCAGTACATAACAAATGATTGCCATCAAATGTTTAGCAAAACTTCTCATTCAAAAGGATAAGCTATATATCTCTTTTCCTGTAAAGAAGAAGCCACTCTGTAACAGTGCTAGAGAGGTTCATCGAAATCCACGTCCCCGTGTGCCTAGATACGCGTAGGTGTGTAAATACACGTGACCGTGCAGGATGGGTGCATAGATGCACATAGGAATCATTCATCTATATTGTGTGTGTGCGTGTGTGTGTGTGTGTGTGTGCGTGCAAACGTGTGTGGTCTGGCTCCCATTAAGGAACTCAGGATTTGGGACGGAATTTCACCCTGATAGTCGAACAATTATGGAACAGCTGCATCCTCCGAAAGAAATGACCTTTTCATCAAGTTACCAAAACATTAAAGGTTAAAGAACGTTTGAAAGGAAGTTAATACTTTTAAAACATCGGGGAAATTGCCATTCTTTCAAAGCCCTCACCAAAAAAACCCGAGAGGGACATGCCGGGCGGCCTGGCACGGGTGGCAGCGCCCCATCTGCTCAGAACCTCAAAGGGACCCTCCTCCTCCTCCTCCTCCTCCTCTTTGGGAAGCGCCACCAGGTGGGGGGCCCGAGACGGAGCTCGGGAGGAGGAGAGGAACCCTTTAGCAGGCTGGTTCCTAATTGCAATTTTGAAGTCGCATTTCTTCCTCTCAAGAGTGGCGGTGACAAAGAGAGCAAATCAATGAGAGTGTCAGATTTTTCCCAGCTTCTATTTTCCATGTGACCCGGACGGCGGTGCCAGTTCCAGCCGCCACCACTAACAGGGAAAATAGAAATATCAGCGCGGCTCCTCACCCTACTACCCCTTCCGCTAACGAGCCCGCAGAAGGGCCTGCAGGAACCGGCCTAATCAGCCCCGCAAACGCCCTGCTGCTCCTCCCGGGAAGCCAGGAGGCCCGTGCCCTGCCTTCTGCGACTCTCCCCTTTCTTCCTCGGTTGGTCTCTTCCATGCACCTGCTTGTACCTGGCTTCACCCACACACACGTGCGCCTTCACCTTCCTTCCCTGAGGTCCGGGCCTGTAGCCATGCTCACACCGGCCTGAGGGAGGACTGTTTATCGCACGGCTGCTGGGTACCAAACGTTTCCCAAGGCACCGAGGTGCATCACCCAGGTAACCCTGGGACGTGGACTCTCCTAGGACTTGACCACAGGCACCCGGATGGGCCCAGCAGTGCCCCTTCCAGACCCTGGCCTAACTCTGCAAGCTCCCAGGAGGAGGTAGATCAAAGAACCAAGGTTGCAAAGAGCATCTCCAACTGCGATGGACTGTTTCCTCGCTGAGGCCCTCTTGCATAAGACGGACAGAGCTGTCCTGTTTTGGAGACGGGGACGACATTTCGCTGTCTCCAATGGCCAGAAATGCAAGTTGCTCTGTCTGTCTGTCTGTCTGTCTGTCTCTCTCTATCTCTCTATCTCTCTCTTGGAGGTTGTCTCTGGAGCCCACAGGAAGATAAGGTAGAAAGCAGAGGGTGGAGGTGACCTGCTCAAGCCACAGGCTGAGGCCGTCCGTCACCACAGCCCAAGCTCGCATCTCCTGCAATGTTACTGCTAAACGTGTACGAGTGTGGAGCAGACCCACTGCGCGCACAGCAGACCTACTGTGTGCAGCCCCTTAGAGTTCCTCCTCGGTACTCACCGGCTCAGACACACCGACCGGCCCCACTCCCTCATTCCTTCCCGAATCATTCACTCCCTCATTCTCCACGGGCAGTTCGGTCCAGGTAGGAGCAGGTGCCGGGCGGGAGGGGCCTCCCTCTGCTCTCCGTCCGTCTCCCTAAGAGAGAGCAGCCAGCAGCTTGCATTTCTGGCCGACGGAGACGGCAGCGACTCCTCCTCGCCAAATTCTACCCCTGGAGGATGACTCTGGCCCATTTTCAAGTCGCATTTTTCCTGGCCGACAGGGGAGGCCAGGGGAGGAAGAGGAGGGAGGGGTGTGGGGTTCCAAGGGAGGCCTCCCTGCCATGCGGCGTGCAGGTCGACTCAGCCAGAGAGGAAGGGCCTGCTCCCTTCTCAGCCTTCTGTCCTGGTGGGTCCCCACCCCCAGGCCCTCAAGCCAACGGGGACAGAAGCTCCTGTAGAAACCAGGGAAGCCCCTTTTGCACCTGAACCTCCGTCTGTCACCAGCTGATTCCCCAGTGCATTCCCAGAACCACTTCTTTCAGCCAACACACCCCCAAGAACCCTAAATGATACAAAAGGCTTCTCATGAATTAATCCTCCCAATCGGGCAACGCGCTCTGAAAGCGTTGGTAGTATCTATAAAGTGATCGAAAGTCAAATTTCACTCTCTGTCCGATCTGTATTCAGTGCCTCTGACTTTTGCCGCGTGCGTTCACAAGCAGTTGGTGGGCCAGGCTGCACCAGGCTCTGGGAGGTCCTGCCTAACCCCCCTGGGGGTGTCCCTTGTGAACAGGCAGGGAAAGGTGGCTGCAGATGACTGACTTGCCTTGAGTGTATGGGCCGGGGGAAGAAGGGCCCCGAGGGCTGCTGGACTGGCGCTCAGACCACCCCCTTCAGACCCTTCTGGCTGGGAAGAGGGGTGGGGATGGAGCACCCCCAGAGGCAGTTAGCTAGGACCCCACTTTAAGCCCTGATGAGCCAAGGAAAGAACAAGGTGCTCTCTGCTCTGCAGCAGAGTGGAATGGAGAACAAGACACTTAAATTAACCTGCAGGGCTGGTCCAGCCGCTGTCTACAAGGTGCAGCCATGGGGGTATCTGCAATGAGATGGAAGATGTGGGGTGAGGGGAGAGATACTCAGTGGGTCAGAGATGTCCCCCTGTTCCCTGGCTCCTGTCCAGAAGTCCCTGCAGTGAGGACCTCCAGGAGCTGGCCGGGTGCCGGTGGAGTTGGAAGAGGCACCATCCCAGAGCCCGTCCCCTCCCTGTGCGCTGGCTCAGCGTCTACACCCCAGCTGGTGCCTTACACACGTCTCTCCTCGCCCACACCGTGCGTGGAGCCTCCTCTGGGAAGCACTGTCCCGGGGCAGAGGTTCTGCCTGCCGAGGCTCAGGGCGGGCACACTGGCGCTGCCCGCTCTGGCCTTTCCCATGGTCTAGGCTCACTTGGCTCAGCGGGGGGGGGGGGGGGGGAAGGTCTCCAGGGTGTGCGCCCCGTCTGCCTTGAGGCTCCAGGCAGACGGGGTGCACACCCTGGAGCCCTCCCCCCCAAGCCTAGCGCCGGGCCTGAGCGTGCTGCCCTGTGGTGCTCCGGCAAAACTGGACACATCTCCTGCAGAATTTCAGTATTATCGGAGTGGTATGGTGGTCTGGGGCGGGCAAGGGTCTTGGCGTTAAGTCAACAAGAGCAAACACACTATTTTAACTTAACGACTGGGTTTGTTACGGAGCCTAGATAAGGGATTTGGGAGAAAGAGGCTAGAGCCTTCCCTGACCACCTTTTTGGAGTCTCCACGTGCTTCTGCAGGCCACCAACGCTCGCCTTAGGTGCAAGACACAGGCAGGCAGAGATCCTGCAAAGCACCTGGTCCCATGGGCCAGCCAAAGCCTCCTCTTCCTCCCCAAGCATTCAGAGCACATCACCACCCCACCCAAACCCCTTCCCGCGCCCTGCCCCTACCTCGCCTGCAAGGCCAGAGCTGCCGCCCCCGCGACGTGCCGCCTCTAGGGGGGGCTGACAGAGAGGTGGCACCGCCAGACCCCACCGCCAGCTCACAGGGGGGAGCCCCAAGGACCGCACCCCTACCCTCCCTGGCCTCATTTGAATATTTCATTGGCTGCCGCCAGTCTGGTCAATTTATCATGCAAATGCGGGTGCCCTGCGCGCCGGAGAGGAGCCACCGCCCGCGCTGCAGAGTGGCGCCCGATTGGTGGCCCAGACAGCGGCATTTGTAATATTTTTCTTTGGGCATTAGAGCCATTTACCAATGCCATCCCCGCCACTCCAGGCACTGAATCACAAGCCACTTAGAGGGTTTTATTGGCAGCTTTGAAACTTCTTAACATGTTCTTTTGTTTTCAACCCATTTCTGACCTCCCTCCCCATCCCCCTCTTCCCCCCCCCCAAAAAAAAAGCTGCAGAAACTACAAACTACTTTCTCCCCCGGAGACCTGGGCGCGCAGGTAACCTCCCTGCCTCATCCCAGGGAGGACGCAAACTCTCTGGGGCTGGCACTTGATAGACCCAGCATAAATAACGCTTGGGAATTGGAGGAGGAGGGACTGGGAGCAGAGAGACCACAAAAAGAAAGCCGAGAGGAGGAGGAAGGAGAAACATCAGAGGTGGGAAAGGTAGGAAAAGAGAAGGGGCAGCAGAAAGGCAAAGAGAGAAGGCAGAATTCAGCGCTTCTCTGCAGGGGAGGAACTCCTTGGGGTTTTCAAAGCCCTGGAGATCAGAGACTACCTGCATGTCATATAATCTGACCCTTGGGGCCACCGTGTCCCCAGCAACCCTGACCCACCTTCCGTCGAACTGCAAGTGATATTCGGTTCAGTGCCAAGAAATAAAAATGAGAAAGAATGAGTCTCCAGCCCTGGTTGTACCTGTCTCATACCTGCCCTTCTGAGCGTCCGACTCAGGGATTCCGCGCCTGTAAATTTAGAGACAAACACAAACCCCTAACGCCCAGGCAGATAAGCGAGCCAGGTAGGAAAAAGGAACATGGAAGCGGGATTCTTCACGGTCAGTTAAAGAGGTCACCGGCCGCCGCGGAGACCCCTGCTGTCTGGTCTGCCAGGACCTGGTGGTTTGGTTCCTGGGTCCTCCTCCTCCTGCTGCTCCGGGGTCCCCGCATTCGAAGAGCCGGGGTTCCCCGGCGGCCCACGCAGCGACGCAGACACCTGCGGGCGCCGGGGCAGCCGCGCACCGCGGCCGCGGGAACCCGTGCGCGCCAGCCGGCCACGAGCTCCGCCAGGGGTGAGCCTCAGGGCTCTGCCGCGTCTACCTTTCTTGCAATTTTTTTTTTTTTAAATCTCTGTCCAAATGGTTTCCAAAATTTCACCCCAAATGGGTTGGGGCTGGGAGGACCGCGCCCCCTTGGAGCGAGGAATTCAGGACATTCCCCGCGCAACCCGAGCTGGGCGCGTGGGGACTCGATCGAAGGGCATTTGGACAGCAACTGGGCCTTCCAAAATGACTTTAATGTGCATTCGTCCTCGTTAGACCTAAATACAAGGACTTTTAATTTTCTTTATTTAAAATGCGGTCTCCTAAAAAAAAAGTTTTTTGAAAGTTCGGTGAATGATTTGAACGAAGGAGGATGAAGGAAGAAGGACGAGTGAAGACGAGCGACCTCCAGCGCAGGGTAGTGGGGGAGGGGAGCCGGGCAAGGACATCCGGGACCTGTCCTGGGAAACCCTAGAAAGTGGCGGGTAGGAATCGCCCCGCCAGCCAGCAGGTACCTGGGTAGACCGGGTTTCCCTCCCCGCCCTCTCCCGGTATAACCCCATTCCCTCCCTCCTTTCCTCTGCTAAATGTATATATTTGTTTGTCTTTTTTTTTTTTAAGATGTTATAACTGCCTGGAATTCCTGAATCAGAAAAAAAAAAAATTAGGCCTTGGAGAGGGGGCCCTGGCTTGCGGGGGGCTAGACCAGGTCCGCGTCCACCCAAAATTCTCCTGCGCCCAGTTACCCCCAGGAGTTAGGAGGGTGGCGGGCCCAGCTCCGCTCCTCCCCGCCGGCCCGCGCAGACTGAGGCCTCCCGGGTCTCTGCTTTCCACTCTGTCTTCCCCGTGTCTCCCCAGGGAAGAACGCAAACCCTGTCCTACGTACGCCTTGGCCTTTGGAGTCGCGTGGTCCTGGCGAAAAAACGGCAGGCGTGCGTGCCATGGGCGCAGTCCGCAAAGTCGGGCCACACCTCTGCGCCCCAAGCCACAATCCATTTGCAAAGTGGGAAGCCCAGCCTGGCCGGGGAAGGTTGGGAGGGCGCGCGCGCGCACGTGTGTGCACGTGCGTTGCGAACGTGGGTGGCGCTTGACACTTCCAAAACCCAAGTCTTGACCTTGCGCCAAGAGAAGCCCCTGCTCTCCTTCAGGGAGCGCGCTCCCCCCCCCCCCGCCCGCCCCCCAGCTCGCACCCAGGCGCGCCCCCTCGCAGCTCTCCCGCCCGGGGCCCCACAGAAGTGGCGTTGATATACCGCTCCGACTTCCAAGGTTTATTTCACGTCAAAACTGTAAAAGTTCTTGGGAGAATTTACAGACAAAACATCTGGTTCGTTCAAACAAAGCTAGGGGAGAAAGAGAAACAAACTTAGCTACTGTGCGAATGCACTTTTAGCAAACAGTTGACCGCCCGGGGTCGGGGGAGGGCCTGGCCCCAGGGCTCCAATCCTGTGCGCTGTGGCGAGGGCGGAGGTTGGGGTCCAAGTCCTGGTGGAGGTGAGAGCAGATGGCAGGATGCTGGGCTCCCAGCGCACTTCCTCACCGCTGCATAGACCACGCTGCGGCGTGGGGAGGAGCGAGGAAGGCTGTAAGCCGCCATCAGCCGTTCAGGTAAGCACAGGCAGGGAGGACACCTGGTGCCACCTCCCCTGCCCTTACCCAGCCCTGGGCTCCCTAACAGCCCACACCTCGGGGAGAAGCCCTCACACTGTGAAATGGGATGATGCTTGGAAGCTTCCAGAGAATGCTACCAGGTATGCCCTGTCCCTCCAGGTGGTCCATGGCTCCCTTGGGAACAAAAGGCAAACCGTCTCCAAAGTCAAGGCTTAGGCCCCTATGCCTGGGAGGGGAGCCCACCCTCACCCCCACCCCCCACCATCCTGGAATGGGAGGCTGGAAAAGGCCTTATTTCTCCAAAATCTTTTCTCTCCGTGGTGGCCACTCCAGACGAGGACACAGCTCTGGCCTTCTCCGGGGCCAGGTGGGTTGTCACCCATTGCCCCTGGTTGCCACCTTGAACAGCAACCTCGGCCGCCTCCCAGTGGTGGCCCCGGCTACTCCTTGCCCGCAGGGACTTCACGACTCCTGGGTGGTGTGTAGCTGCTGGTCAAGCCCCTGTCCCTTGCCCCGTGCACACCTGTTCCTAGACACACCTGCATGTGACTTCTTTCTTTTCTTCTTCTTTTTCTCTAACACAAACTCATCCAAGTGGGGCTCAGGTTAGCCAAGGTCACTAATGTTGGGGGAGGGGATAGACCTCCCCCCTCCCCCAGGTAGGCCAGGGCTCCTTGAGTTGGGAATGCTGGAGTCCGATTTCTAACCCCTGACGGGAAGAAGCGGCATTCGGTGGGAGCTTTTCTACTGAATACCGGTCAGCACCCGCCAGGCAGCGGCGGAGTGGGGTTCCCTTGGGCCTGCGATGCGATCTTGGGAGGTCGAGATCCAAGTTCATGACCCCTGGGAATGCTACTACCACCCAGCCGCTAGGTGAGCCACCCGGCCCGCTGTGTGAGTTGCCACCCTTCACTCATGGGCGTTCGCTGCTGCATGTTTTTATTTTTTTTGGTGAGTCGTCCACTGCCCTCAGCCCATTATTTTTCCTCCTCCTATTTTTAGGGGTCTGAAAAATTATTCCCGGAAACGCGGCACCTCCCAGAGGCGGGTGCATCTCACTAGCCCACTAGCCGTGGAGTTTACTTTCCAGCGCGACTCACGCGCGTAAGAAGTTACCAAGAGCTCGCGCGCGCGCGGGGGGCCGAAGCCTCTCGCTGGCCTGCGGAGATAGCCGCCGCAACTCTTTGAAGAGTGGGGTGAGAAGATTTCGATGATGCGGTGTAATCTTCTGCAGAACCCCAGCTCCGCCGCCGCCGCCGCCGCCGCCGCCGGGCGCGGGCTTTTCCGCCCTCTAGTCTAGCTTGCAAACAGTTCGGCCACTACTGGATGCGGGTTGCGAAAGCCCGCGCCCCCGGACACTGCGGTCCATCCTCCCAGCAGGAAGGAGCCCCGGTAGGCGCCGGCGCAGCCCTCCTCTGGCCTCTTGGGGACCCGAACCAGCACCTCTGCGCTCGCCTGAAAGCAGCTTCTTGACCCTTCCAACTCGCGAAGCGCAGAGGAAGCGCCGCGGGCTCGGGTTTCCACCCGCTTGGGCAGTCAGCTCTGAGAGGGCAGAGCTCACCAGGCATGGGGACAGAAGTCTGTGCAGTAAGAGCAAGGTCAGGCGAAGCGCCAGGCGCAGCCGCCTCGCGCAAGAGCAGGGCTCCAGTACCTTCCCCCGAGTTCTTAGGGAGAGGACAAGAGAGGCCCTTTGGGCCCAGCAGGACGGATCAGGGACTTAAGTGCAATCCTTTGCCCTCAGGACAGTTGGGGAGGAGTCGGGGGAGGGGATGCACGAGGCAAAAAGCAAGAACTTGCGGCCCGCTCGAGGCCAAGGTCATCCCACTCTGAAGATGGGTGCAGGGAATCTCCTAAAGCTCTGGCTTCTCCAACACGTGGCCTTGCCCTTTCTCACCAAGTCGGTAAGGTGAATGGCAGACTCAGTGCCACCCAGACACCCCTTCTCCCTAAATAGCGCTGAGTTCTCACTGGGACCTGCGCCTCCTCCTTAGGCCGGTGCCTCGCAGCCCCCCCACCCCCACCCCCACCCAGGCGTGGCTGGAGAAGTTTCAGCTTTGAGACCTGCCGGGCACCTCGGTTATTCAGCCTAGGCCCCGGTGACCCGGGTGAAGCCCCTGCACTCAGACAGCTTCCGGGTCTACAGTGTGCTCGGTGCGGATTAGGGACGCCTCCCTTCCCGCTCCCAGCCACACCCAGCCCGCAGAAGGGGCAGAGAATCTCCTGAGTGGAATAAAAGGACCAGGTCCACACCGCCCTCTCCCTCCACGTGTCCCATCCCTGCCACGGCCTGGCCTGCAAAACTATTCACGTTTTGGGGTCCCGATACTAGGGGCGGGGGCGGGGGGGAGTGCGCGTGGCTAAACGAACGGAGAAGAGCAGGGGTCCAGACTGTGCCAAGCCGGGCATGAACTCTGTTGGCGCGTCCCGGGCACGGCGGCAGTGCGGTGGCAGCGCGCACTCCGCACAGCCCGTGTTGTGCGTGACGGGCTGTCGCCGCAATGTGCAGCCCAGTGACACTGATGGATGCGCCAATGGCTGGACGGACAGATGTTGGGGCGGATCGCACAGCGCGCGGCGCCCGAGCGGGGGAGGGCTAGGCAAGGATCCAGCGGCGGCGGGCGATGCGGGACTCGAGCTCAGGCCGCGGCCCGCAGGAGGAGGGGGCAGAGGGGACAGGGGTTTCGAGAGCTTCCAGGGACAGGAAAGGAGGAGGGAGGCACCACTAGGGCAAACTCCCAGCCTAGCGTGCGCGGCGCCCGGGGCTGTCGTGCGCACCCGCATCCCGCGCGCTAAGCGGGCGCTCGGCCGCTGGAAGGTGACCAGAGGCCGGCAGGAGCCGACCACGCGCGCGGCTCGACCCTCCGACGGGGGCGACAGGGGCGGCCAGGGCGCCCTCGGCGTCTGCCGACTCACCGTTTCCCCGCTCGCAAGAAGCGTTTCCTGCCCCACGGCCGCGTCTCCCCGGCCTGGAGGGGTCGCCAAGCGCGCGGCCACCCGCCCCCGAGCGCCGCACGCACCGCCGGCCCCGCGCCCAGCCGCAGCCGGCCTCCGGCTCCGGCCCGCGCGGGTCGGCGCCCGCCACTCTGAGCGCCCCTGCGCGGGAAGGCGCCGGGGGCGGCCTCGGGGCCGGGGGACCGCGGGGCGCATCTGTACCGGGGACACGTCGGGCCGCGCCCAGCCCGCAGGCCCGGGGCGAGCGCGACCCGATCTTACCGTCAGGGTGAGACCACGGTCTCCGGGTCTAAAAGAAAAGAGAGCGTGCTGTGAACTTCTGAAACAAACTTGCAGAAACAAGCAGGAAAAATAAAAAGGAAACCGGGCAGAAGAGGAGGGAGAAAGTGACTGGAAAAGAGGGAACCTAAGGAAAAGGACAGGAGGGGAGAGGAGGAGAGAGCTGGCTGCCGCCCGGGCTCTCGGGCAGCCGGGCCGGGGCGGGGGCGCCCTCCGTGCCGGGTCTGCCGCCCCGGGGCGCGCGAGCCTCGGCCCAGGGGCGCGCCCGGGCGCAGCGCCGCCTCGGGGACCGCGGCCCGGCGGCCGCCCCCGCCCCGCCACCGCCGCCCGCAGCGCCCGGAGCCGGCCCCGCCGCGGCCGCCCCGCTCCCGGCCCAGGGAGACGCAATCGAGCCCGCAGCGCATCGATGCGCCGCCGCCCGCGCCGCTCGGGCTCGGGCTCCGGCTCTCGCGCCGCCGCCGCCGCCGCCCGGGGGTCGCCCCCCTGAGCCCCGGCCCACCCGCACTGCCGCCGCCGCCCGTGAGTGACCCGCGCCGCCCCGCCGCCGACGCAGCCCGGCCAGCGCCCCCTCCCTACGGCGCGCCCGGCGCCTTGGCGACCCCAATCACACAATCAATAATCAATCCCCCAGTCCAGAGCTGCCGGCGGGCTGGGCGCGGGGCGCGGCGCGGCGGCCCCTCCTGGGGGCGCCCTGGGCGGGGGATGGGCAGGGGAGCCCGATTTCCTCCTACTGCCCCCGTCCCGCCCTCGCCCGTGTCGCGCTGCGGGTGGGGGTCGCGGCCCGGAGCCCGGGGGCGAGGGGCGGGGTGGAGGGACCCTGATGGTCCCAAAGTCGGGAGAGGAAACTTGAAGACGCCTCCTCCCGCATCGACCCCCTGGACCAGCCCAGGAAAGTTTGCCCCGGGAAAGAAACCGGGGGAAGTGGCGGCGGCGGGTCCCCGGGGAGGAGCCCGAGCAGCGGGGGGTCCTGGGGGTCCCCCCGCCGCCCCAGCTCGCGGCCGCCTCCCCCTCGAAGGGCGCGGGCACCCGCCAGCCGGCCTGGCATCCCCTCCCCGGGGGGCGCGGGCCCGGCCCGGGGCTGCGCCCGGGGCTTCGGACGCGCGGGCGGAGAGGAGTGCGGGCCGAGCGGGCAGCGGGGGGCGGCCGGGGGTGGACGCGGGTCGAGAAGGGGTTGGGTGGGGGGAGCGCGCGCCCGGGACGGGCTCGGCGGGACCGGCGCCGCTCCCCTGCCTGTGCGCTCGGGGCGGGGGCGCAGGGGCGGCACCCGCGTCCCCGGACTGGGCGGGGGTCCTGGGCCGGCCAGGGGCCGGGGGCGGGGGCGCGGCGCCCCCGCGGGCGGGCGACTGACACGATCATCTCCTTTTCCTTTAAGCTTGCCTGTTGCCGTCGCCGCCGCTCCAGCCGCGCCGCGGGCAGAAGACTGGACCGCTGCGCCCCGGGCCGCGGCGGCGGCTGCGCGTCCCCCCGGGTGCCGTGACCCCCCAGCCTGGGGGCGGGGGCCGGGGCAAGACCAGCCCGGGCCGCTCCAGCGCTCCTCCCCCCACGTCTCTGCCCGCCCTCTCCCCCTCTCCCCACCCCCAGCCCCGAACCCCGCGCACCTCGTCTGGGGACGGGGCGGGGGGGGGGGGCAGGGCCGCCGCTCCTCCCCGCCCCCTCCTCCTCCGGCCTCTGGAGCGATTTGTCAAACTTCCCATTCCGCCGGCAGCGCGGTCCTCCTCCTCCTCCTCCTCCTCCTCCTCCTCCTCTGCTTCCTCCTCCCCCCGCGCTCCTCCCTCCCCGCGCCTCCCTCGCCCGCCCTCCTTCTTCCCTCCGCACGTTCGGGGCTCGCGGCGAGCGCGGCGAGGGGGGGACGCGAGAGCCGGGGCGCAGCAGCATCCTGCGGGCGGCCGCTCTCCGGGGGGGAGGCTGAGAGCAGGCCCGCCTCGCCCCCCCGCGGCCCGCCGCCCCTCCCTCCCTCTGCTCGGCCGGCAGCGGCGGCGGCGGCGGTGGCAGTCGCCGGAGGAGCATCATGCCGAGGAGGAAGCAGCAGGCGCCCCGGCGCGCAGCAGGTACGAACCGCTTCCCCTTCCTCCTCTCCTCCTCCTCCTCCTCTTCCTCTCCTCGCCCTGCGCCTCTGGCAGGCGGCGACCCGGCTCGCCGCCTCACTCCTTGCCCCTCTCCCGGTGCCCGCGCAGAGTAACTCCCGGCGCCCGGCTCGGGCGCTGCTCCCCTGTTTGGGTGCGTGCGCCCGGCTCGGGCACCGGCGCCCCCGGGCGCCCCGCCGCGCTCTGCCCTCTCCCCTCTCGCGCCCACTCGGGGAGCCGCTCTCGGGCGGACCGAGCCGGGCTGGGTCCCTGCCGGCTCAGTGCTCTGGCCCCAGCGGGGATGGGAGGCAGCCCTCGCCTGCCTCTTTCCGTGGGGGGCAGGCGGGGTCACCTGAGTTCCCCGGGACACCTTCGGTGTCCTCCCGCGGCCGGCCGGCGGGGACAGCCTGGTGTCTGCCGGGGAGGCGAGAGCGAGCGAGCGAGCGAGCTGGGCTCTACGGCCACCTTACTGCTAATCTGATCGAGTCTTTATTTATCGGGCCCAAACTGGGCACAGCGGTGGAAACCAGAGCGCATGGGGTCTGGGTATTGTCAGATGACTGTCAAGTCAGTGCAGGATGCTGGCGTCGCCTTCACCCCTGTTTGAGCTCTCTGGCCCTCACCCCTCCTTCTGCTGCGCCCACCCGCATCTCCTCCTAGCACTTAGTTCTGGGACGTGTCTGAGTACTTTTTTGTTCCTCCTTTTTTTCTTTCTTTCTTTTTTTCCTTTTTTAACCAGGAGTGTCAACTCCTTTTAAGACTGAGCCAGTTTTTTTTGTTGTTGTTGTTGCTGTTGTTTTTTTTTTTTTTTGGAAAAGGCATCACTGAAAACAAAACGAAAACCACACACATAACATTATTTTGCAATAATGTCGGTTGGGGGCATGTCGCCTTGAAGAAGGGTTTCTGGCCCTTTGCCACCCTTGATTTGATGACTGATTGATCGCCGGTCATGCTGCTGCCTTTGATCTATTCATTCCCAATAAACATCAATAAATCACTTGCAGTAGTGAGGCCGAGCTCTGTGACGTCAGGAGGGCCCTGTCAGTGGAACTTGGGGGATCTGGGACAGCCTGCAGGGAGGACCTCATATGGACTGTGATGTATTTTGATACAAGTAACACTCAGATGTGCAGAGGTTCAGATGCTGCCCGAAGGCGAAGGTTACTGGGGAGTTCATGTCTTCTCTTCTCTGCACTTGATTCCTTTCACTTCTCTTCTTCTCTTTGGATGTTCCTCCCAGAGGAGGGCAGAGGGCAGGGTCAGGGCATTGGCTGGTGCCCTTTTTGGCTGAAGGTGCACCCATGGTGCCCGGGTGCCCTTAATCTCCATGGTGCCAGTGGGCACCACGGCCAGTGGACCTCACACAGTGGCCACGTTCCGGACTCTTAGACCCCTCGCCCAGGGTCACAGACAGGGGATGCTATTTATTCTTCCTTCGCCCAGAAATGTACCTTGCCTGCTAGTGTCTGAAGAAAAATCTCAGAAGCAAACAGGCTTGGCGGAGGGCTTGTGATGCAGGTTTTGCTGTGTTCTGTCAGTGTTGCCTAAATTTAGAAAGTTTGAGGATCCCAGTAGTGATTGTAGGGAGAGTGCCGCCTCCCAGCTCACCTCCTGGCTGGTGCTGTTTGCCCATCCCACCTTCTACTTTAAATTCCAAGCTCCAGCAATGAGCTTATCTACCCAAAATAAACTCTGAAACTTTGGAGGAATCCTTCACAAAGTTGGGTAGTAGGAATGTCTTGGGCTTCTTCCAGCCTTTGAAAAAAAAATTTTTTTTTCCCTTTCCTTTTTGGATACACATTTTAAGGTATCTGTACGCCTCAATCAAACGAACCATATGTGATTACATCTTTGCATTTGGTTTAGTACTTTCTCTACGGTTCATCTTTTCTCTTGCACCCTGCCAACCTGAGAGGCTCTTCTTATTCGATAACTTCCTTCAGAAAATATCAGAGCAAGAGGAAACATAGAGTGTTGGTTTTATTTATTTATACTTTTAAAAAGCAACCTGTTCACTAACCCTTTTTTGTTTGTTTGTTTTGTTTTGCACCTTTTAAAATGCCAGCCAGAAAGTCTCAGGTCAGTTAAGAAAAAAATTCATTTATATAAAAACTTGACTGCACGACTAATAGGAGATGGAAGAATGGTTTTGCTCTATCAAAATGACCCGTCAAAACGACTTTGTTTCATATTTGATTTAATTGTCTCTCTTCTGACAGGCACATTCATCAATAGCTTAATGGTCAATCAGAAGTTGGCAGCGTGAGTGCTTTCTTTCTTTCCCATACCCTGGTTTTGGATTTAGTTTATCAGAATGCCTCTGCCTAATGGACGTGTGGAGGAGGGGAGTGGAGGCTGGCTGGAGAGCTACTTATTTAAGAAGAGTGCAGAAAAAAAAAAAAAACAAACCTGCACATTTAGGCTGGTGATAAGTATGCACAGGCCAATAAGTGAGCAGAGTAAGGTCTTTTTGTTTTGTTTTTGTTTTTTGTTTGTGGGTTTGGGTGGATAAGAAACTTCCCATTTTTTTCCTCCTTTTTTTTTTTCTCTTTTTTTATAGTTCTCGCAACTGCCAGTGAGAAGGCTCTTGCCTGCTTTTGTGGCCTGCTGGGAGCGAGGGCACATTGATTGCTTTGTAGGGAAGAGTGGGAGAAAGAAAGATGTCTGTGGATTGGTAAACTGGAAATCCAGTCCCCAGCAACCTTGAGAATACTCCAGAATTTTTTTTTTTAACCACCCCCCCCCCTCCGAACTGAAAGGTCCGCTCAGCCATAAAAAAAGAAAAGTTGTTTTGCCAGCTTCATTAGTGTTCACCTAATTAGCTGTAAACCTGATGGATTCCTGACAGCTTTAATGATTGGAGATGACAAGCTCGACGCAGTGTCATCCAGCAGAATTAGGTTTGCAGCTAGTTTGATGTAATCAAGTTGATATTACACAGTCCTGGCTGCCTTTAGTTGTGCATTAACTCAATTTTCTGCTGCAGGTGACAAATGGGCTTTGGTACCTGGATAATCATGTCATAGGAATTAGGGCCCTTTTAATGGTCTGGGGTAGAATAACAACCACAAAAGGCCGAGAGGTTGTGCAACGTGTGCGGACGCGGCACACAGGTGCACACGGGCTTTCTCTCTAGGCCGAGGGCAACCCTGCTCTCCGGAAGGCCGAATCGGCCTCCAAGAATCCTTGAAAAGACATTATTTCTGTACTTTAGGATTTTTTGTGTTTTTTTTTTTTTTGATAGAAATCATGCATAGCTTAGTGCCTTTCCTCAGGGGGAGAGAGGTTTCTTTACCTGCCGAAGGAAGAGAAACCTGGGTGGGAGCTGCCCTTTTTGAAACCTGTGCTGTCCAGGGGTGGCGTGTGTTTGTGCTGGACAGATGTTTTTTACTGCCCAGATAAGGTCAGAGACATGGGGTCAGGGAAGGACAGTGTCCTGCGGGCGAAATGACCATTATCCCTTGCTTAAAATGCGACTGTCACCTATCTGTTGTGTTTGCCTTTAAACAAGTAGTCTCTGAAAAGAAAGAAAAAAAAAATTAGTGTAATACTTACTAGCAGATAATATTTTGTCCATTCATATTAGTTTTCTGGAGGAAAATGTGAAATCATAAAAGGCCATTGCCTAATCTTCCAAAGGGGGGGAAAAAAAGGAATCCTCAACGAACAACAACTTGCCAGTGACCTTTTGAGTTTTATTCGCTGGAAGAAAATAACCTTCCATGGAGTTCTTAGGTGGTGGCACGGGGAAAGGTGGATCGCCAAGCATCTTGCCTTCTGTGAAGGTGACTTGGACCCCTCGGGATGTGCTGGAGTCACAGAACACGGCAGGTCCCCGTGGGACAGGCGGGGGGGGGGGAGGGGGGCTCCAGTAGACAGGGCATGCCTGAGAGGGGGCCCACCTGGAGGCCTCCAGAGAGCACCGTCCTGAGTCTGGTCCCCACATCCGCCAAGCTCCAGAGAGAGGAGCTTTCCCCTTCTCTTGGAAAGCACATGGAGCATTCAGAAGGGCATTTCGGCGTCAGCCTTGGGAATTTATTTGCTCTCAAACCTGCCACGTTATTTCTCCTTTGCACAGACTTAGCAGCTTTCCTTGCACAGGTACCCTATCTGCTCTGCAGCAAGGAGGCAAAACGACTGTTTTTGACCATTCTGTGCATTTCCTCCCCCCTCCCTTACCCCATTTCCTACGAAATGAGAGGAACAATGCAGATTTTTAAAGGGGAAAATCAGGAAGACGAAGGGGAAAAAAAAAAAAAAACAAAGGGGGGGATGAGGGGCAAGGCTATTCCCCTGGACATGCACACACAGACGGAAGAGAATCTTCCAGAATCAGCTGCCGTGCACAACCCCCCCCCCCCATTATCTTGACACCTGTCAGTGAGGGCTTCAGCGCTCTCCAGGGCCACACTTGATTGTGAGCGGTTGATGTTGTCATTTTGTTCTCGGTTTTGCCTTGAGCGCGCTCATAAACGGGAGCCGAGTAGTCAATAACTGATGTATCAGCAGTTATCCCCGCGATTGCCTCACCAAGTCTGCATTTTTTCACCCTCTTTTTTTTTTTTTTTTTTTTTTTTTACTAAAGATTGTTTTTGCAAAGTGATTAAAATGAAAGGTGACTGCTCGGGGCCGTGGGAAATGCCACGGAACCCAGGTGAGTTTTGCAGAATGAAAACCGTTCCTTTCATGCCCTGCCCCTCCACTTCGGGGATCTCTGGAAGGAGCAGGATCCACCTTCTGGAGGGGAGAGTACCTGGACCTTCCTGGGTGCTTGCTCTCTCTCTCTCTCTCTCTCTCTCTCTCTCTCTCTCTCTCTCTCTCTCGCACACACGTGCCGTGGCAGAGCCAGGCGGGGTGACGGCTGCAACACACAAGCAGGCATGGAGGCAGGAGGCAAGGGACTCGGGAAGTCCCAGGTCCTGGTGTGCACCAGCCATGTTTAATCCAATAATGCCAGCAGCAGTGCACAGTTACTTCAAGTGCAGTTTGGGAGGCTTTCCTGCCCGGCCCATTTTTATTCCTGCCTGTCACTGGACTGACTGTAAAAATAGCTTCGGTCTTGTAGTAGATTAAAAAAAAAAAACATAATAATAATAATAATAATAATGAAAAAAAATAAAGTAGGGTGTGTGTCTACCCTTGTGTGCTAGTGTCTAGCTCAGTTAGGTGGCTGAGTCTTTCAAAGAACCCGTTTTGCTGACACCCCTGTAGCATCCCCCCCCCATGGGAGGGGAAACAGGACAAAAGACAGAACAGTGGCATCACTTACCCTAAACCCTCTCAGGTGTTCTCTGCTTCTCTCTGCGTGTGTGTGTGTGTGTGTGTGTGTGTTTTAGTTATGCTCCAAATTGTGGTTTCTCTGTCTGGAGTTTAAAAAATGAAAGGTGAATACAATATATTGTATTTAGTAACAATGATATGGACTGGTACATCCAGACAGATAATACACAGCTGTAATTAGACTCAATAGACAGGCAGTCATTTTTAAATTCTTTGACACATGCATAAAATAGTCATATAATAAGATAAGATGACAATTTTATGTTAGGTTGATAAAGTGTCCCGATACATGCATTTAAATGTCTGTAAGCCTTTTTTTTTAAAAAAAAAAATCCAGACAGATTAATTCTAGTTTCCAGTATTTGCAGTTAGTCATTAAATTAATTTTTTAAATCCTTACTAAACAATGACTATCAATATGCTTTTTCTCACCCCGCCTCTTTCTGGATTTTTTTTTTTTTTTTTAAGAAAACGTGAATTGTGAAGGAATGGATACACAGACGTAGCAGCTTTTCTCAATTTTTCAACATTTGTAGAAATTTACGTTAGATGTGGACTTAAAAATTCAGGTCACTGTTTGTGAGTAGGATAACGCTATGCATTTTTGGAAGGGGAAGAAAAAGACAATAATGAACATAATCTGCTTATGACCACTTGCCCGAGCAACTGTCCTACTCCAGGTCTCAAAAATCTTTGTTGGGAAGATTATACAGTGTCCTTGACCAAGTCCTGAATGTTTCATAAGCCCCGTTTTGAAAAAAAAAAAAAAAAAAGAAGAAGACATTTGTAGCACATGCATTTAGTTCGATCAGCATTTAGATTCTTGGGTGGAATCACTTTCAATTCTGCGAATTGTTTTAGTGTTTCAGCAAGAATGGTCTGAGACATGTACCGGTGGTTGGTGGGGTGGGGGGGAAAAAGAGTTTCGCTAAAGTCCACGTTACCTGGGCTTCTGGCTCATCTCCTCCCCGTATTTTCTCAGATATGCAAAGGTGTGGCTCTTGAAGAGTAATTTAGATTTCTTTGGGCTTAATGATAAATTGTTAATTCATACTCTGAGGACACATGTTATTAATTATGGCTATGTTTTCTTCATCCAGAACAGCTGTTGGAAAAACAGGGGTAGGTTCCTCGGGAGGGAACCGAGGCAAGAAACTTACTAACTCCTTGTCATCGTAGTATTGCTGGGTGCCCCGGCATTGAGGATAAAGGATTGCAGGGGTGGGGGGGGGTAGGAGGAGGAAGAGCCCCGTAGTTCTAGACCACGATGGGCACTGGCAAACACTAACTCATGTACATTTTTTAAAACACAAGTCTTACTCTCAAGGCACTGAGTCCACTCGTGATACCTGCTTTATTCCGAAGCCGGTTTTGTATTGGCTGAGCTACATTCCACCAATTTCTCTTGGTTTTTTTTTTTTTTCCTTCTTTTTTTTTCCTTTCCCTCCTTCTTCTTCTTCCTCGGTGGTAGGCCAAGAAGGTCATGTTCACAAGTTCATGGTAGCAGAAAACAAAATACTCAGAATGCTTGTTTGTTTTCCAAACTGGAACTCATCCTTCGTGGAGAGCTCAGGGCTGCTTGGTGATCTACGTGAGATGACTCAGATTCATTTACTTTTGATTTTCCATCCTCATCATTAAATCTAGGCCCTATGTATTCAGTTTCCTCCGAGTTCTTTGAGAAATGCATGTTGCATAAAATAGGCAATTTTTAATGAACAATTTAATGTAAATGGGTTTTGAATTTAAATTAATATTAATGAAGCCTTGAGTGAATTTATTTTGCATACGTAAAGACTTGTAAGTCTCTCACCCATGTGCTTTCTCCTTTATGTAGTAACATTGGTTGGGTGGATTAACCAGCACCTTTAAACGATTTACATTTAAAAAAATTAAATTGATTTTTATATGTCCACCAGCGCCAGCGTATTATTAAGGCAAAAGCGTTACTTCATTTTAAGAAAAAAATATACCTCATTTCCTATAAACCTCTCAGTTTTCACTACTCTGCAAGCTGCTGTGGGTTTGGCATTGCTGTGGGAGAAAGATGCATCCCAACAATAGTTACTACAATCAAGATGTTTTCTTTCTTTGGTTTACCTCTAATACATTATGTATCTTAGAGTGATGGGAAGTTCTGTAATTAATTCTGTTAGATGTAATTGCTATAATCACTTTGATGTTACACATAATAAAGAGTAATATGGTAAGCACATAAAAAAAAATATAAACACCTTATTGTGATAGGGCCGCTAGAATTCCTTTCTCGTCAAGTCTGGTTTATGGACAAATGTCCCCGACTATTTTTGGGGCCCAGGTGACAATTTATTCGAGCCGCGTTCATTGATATTCCAGAGGAGAGGCATTTATTGGAAAAGATGGGCCTTGGCTTGGAGAAGGGTCTGCAGGCTGGTTGCCTAGGAGTCTTAATGCCGGATTTTCTGAAAGATGTGGCTAATTAATAGAAGGTGACCATTATCTTCCGTGGACCAGAGAGGCGCACACGTCATAACTGGCCGTGGGTTGAGGGAAGCGTGTGGCACGGGAGAGGGTGAGGGGCTGGGGGGGGAATGATAGGGCTCAGATCAAAGGAAGTGCTGTTCTGTGGGTGTTCTCATGGCGTGGGATTGTGGGAAGTGCCGTGTGCGTGCGTGCGTGTGTGTGTGTGTGCGTGTGCATGTGTGCGTGTGTGAGAGAGACAGAGAGAGAGAGGGGGGGAATGCAGGCATGTGTTTACGGGGAAGCAGAGAAGGCCACCTTCCTGCAGCAATGCAATATTAGGGAAATAAGATGCATGCTCTTTGCTACATCGTTATTATCCTGCACCTTTCATGGGGGAGGCGGGGTGGGGGGTGGTGCCTAACTGTTGCATGACGTCTTGCTTGCTGGACCGACACCTGAGCGGTGGTGTTTGAGACCCCCACCCACCCTGGATCCAGACCCCCGCAGGACAGGGCACCGGGGAAGTTTGCCTGAGACCCCGAGCACACGGGATGCCAGTGGGATGTTTCCGTGAACACATGCAGATCACCCTTTGCCAGTGCAGCTTGCAGGAGGGTGGTGGGACAGGAGACTCAGCATGTCACCTTCCCCTCCAGGGACCCTGCCGTCACACCAGCCCGGGGACCCGCCAAAACGCCCACAGCGAGCGGCGCCCTGTCCCCAGCTTTACGGAGGTCTGCAGGCCCCGTGACCTAGCCTGGGCCTCACGGCTTCAGTGTGCGCTGCCCACACGTATGTCGCATTTTCTGACGTGTTGCAAGCCGGTCATATGCAGACATACGATGAGAGAGTGCATGTGCGTGGGGGAAGAGGATGCTCAGGTGTCTTTGGAGGAAGCTAAGGTGTGCTGAGGTGATGGAGGGAGGGAAGGTGAGCGCCGTGGTCCCCTGGCCGGTGCCCAGGGCCTGTGGAGCCCTGTCTTGCTGCCACCGTCACTCGGCTGGGAGCAGAGGGGCTGGGGAAGCAGGGCCTGCCTCCTGGCCCTGGGGCCTGCAGCCTGCTCTGACCGCCAGGTGAGCAGGGGCAGGAGGAGGAGGAGGACGAAGGCTCTGGGCCTGGGCTGCGGATCAGACCTGCAGCAGCAGCCGCTGCCGCCGCAGGGGCCACCAGCCCTCACGCGGGGACTCCCAGAGTCTGGGTTTGGTGGGCCGGGCGTGACAAAAGGTCCGAGCACTCCGTAGGCCCCAGCTATCAGGGCCCGGGCTGCTGACATCCTTCTCAACTTTGACAGCTTCTTCCTTTTCTCTCCTCACTGCCAAGGCTTTCTCAACCGAATTTCCCCGCCCTCCCGCTCCTCTCCCTGCCTGCCGCCCACCCCTCCCCTCCCTCTCCTTTCTGTGTGTGTGTGTGTGTGTGTGTGTGTGTGTGTTGTTTCTCTCGTTTCATGTTCCTGATCAGTCTCAGATGCTGGGAATTATTTTTTTCCGGGCGGGAGGGGGAGTGTTGCTTTAGGTTTGTGGGCTGGGCAGGTGTGAGAGGAAGTCTGTGTGTGTGTGTGTGTGTTTTTTTTTTTCTTTTTCTTTTTCTTTTTTTTTCTTTTTTTTTTTTTTGTACTGTAGGCCTGTTGCTAATTAATGTTCCTCCATAAGATTCTGTCGGAGTTGAGTAATGTTTTTGATCTTTATGCCTGATAACTGCATACTTAATGAGATTTCAAAGCTGTGAGTGCAGCTCCCTACAATTATTGACAGATGCCTTTTCTTTGCCATTGGGTTCAGCTTCATAAATCCTCCCGCCGTAATGAGGTTCAGCGGTGCCACCCTGGCAGTGAGCTAATGAAAGAGGGAGGGCGCGGCGCTCATGGCTGTCTGACACATTTTTTTCCTTTAAAATTTACTATGCAGATGTCAAGCTGTGGGACGATTACTTCAAACATGCTAATTTTTATCTTGCTTTTGTGTCAGCCCTTTGCCATTAGAGAAAAAAATAAATAAATAAATAAAAAAAAGGACTAACCTGAGACTCCCATTTCTTTTCTTTTTTTTTTTTAAGTGGCATTTTTTTTTTTTTAAATAACCCGTCGCGTGTGACGGCTGGGGACTTTGACACACGCGTGTGTGTGGCCTTTTGCGGGTATCCGGCGGCCGACCAACCAACCAACCAACCAACCAACCGACCAACGGGGTTTGGGGTTTTTTTTTTTTTCTCTCCTGGCCCCGCCAGCCACGGGAAGGGCATGGGGAGGACAGAGTGCCATTTCCCCCAGCCCGCGCCCGCCCGTCCCCTTCCTTCATGGGCCGGCCTGCCCTAAGCGTGCTCTCGAAACGTGGGAGAATTCATCTCGGAGTTCTGAAACTAAATCCTGGTGGAGAGGAGCTGCACCGTGCCAAACAGTCGATTTCCTTTTCAGCAGAATCATACATCACTGACCCACCCTTCCCTCCTGACAGAATGACATATGTCATTTATCATATGGGCCCCGGCCAGACAGCAGGGAGGGGAGGAGGGAGGCCGGGCTCCATGTGACGCTGTCTCCTCCTCCTCCTCCTCCTCCTCCTCCTTCCCCGGTGGTGCTGCTGCAGTGCCTGGCCCGGTGGGGCTTGCAGGAGAGAGCTCTGCTGATTTGGCAAGAGGGAGAGGGAGGGGAGAGAGGGGAGGCAGGGGCGAGGAGGGGCGTGCAGGATTGGCAGAGGCGCAGGGGGGGGGAGAGAGGTTATGTTCTTTCCTATTATCTGCTAAACCACGCTGTTCCGCCTTTGACTCTCTCCCGACTTTTCCCCTCCTTGTCCCCCCCTTTTTAATTTTTTTTATCTTTTCCCTGCTTTTTTTTTTTTTCCTCTTTCATCGAGGGGGGTGGGGGGTTGGAAAAAAAAAAAAAGAAAAAGAAGAAGAAGAAGAAGAAGAAGGCTGACAGCTATCAGTCAAGCCGCCCCGGCTGGGGAGGGGTGCTGTAAATGAATCTCAGGGCTCCTGGCTTCGCATGATTCAAACGTGCCTTATTGAAGATGGATGTCCCCTAAAAAAAGATTGATGGTGGGTGCTGGGCTCCGGGTACCATTTATCATTCTGAATATTATTTAGACTTGCCGGGTAAACCTGTAACTTGAGAGTTGGGCGAGCAGGGGCCGGGGAGAGGCCTGTGTGTGTGTGTTTCTATCGATCGGCCTTGGGCTCTCCTTGCTGCTGGACGGGCCCAAGCCTCCCATTGACAAGAGAGAAGACCCCCACTCCCTCCGCCTCCTTGCCCCCACCCCCCAAAAAAATAAAACGTTGGGGATGGGTGGGAAGGAAGATTTTAATTTTGAATAATTTCCAAGGACACAGGGGGGAAAAAAAATGAAGTATCTCTGATGTACACTCAAGCTAGCAGGCAACTTTCTCTCTCTCTCCCCACCCCCTCTCTCTCTCCTTCTTCCCCATGGAGGCACTCATGTACAAAACATTAAAATATAAACAGAGCTGGAGTTGCTGAAGCCAGAACTCTTGCCTGATTTTTTTAAACTCTTGTGTCATGCTTCTGTTTTTTTTTTTTTTTTCATCTTCTTCTTCTTTTCCAATCTGTAGCTGAGAAGCTTAGCACAATATAACTATTAAAAAAAAAAAAAAAAAGAAGAAGAATTCTGGTTGGCTTGGTGAGGAGTGTGAGAATGAAGAGACGATGTAAAGACTTCCAGGTCTGGGGGAAATATTTCAGATTTAAAAAAGAAAAAAATGATGTTTTGCGGCTCCCTGCCCCCCCCCCCCCCGCCCCCAGGCTCTGGGCAGCCCCTCCCCTTTGTGTCTGCACTCTGCCCCCCTCCCCCAGGCCCCCGCCGACCCCCTCCTGGACTGATGTGCACAGCTGTTTCCAGGCCCTGCCAGCCTGTCCCTTCTGGTTTTTTTGCACCCTTGAGCGCTGTGCACCCGGACACCCCCACCTACTGGAGGTATTTAGGGACGCAGGCCGGCTTAGATGGAGCCCCCAGCTGCTGGGAGGATCCTGCAATCTCTTCTCCTGAAGCAGGGGCCTTTTTGGGGCCTGGTTCCCTGGTGGGAAAAGGAAAAACCAGAAAACAAACTCTGCTGGCCTTCCTCCTCCTCTTCCTCCTCCTCCTCCTCCTCCTCCTCCTCCTCCTAAGCCTCCTCTATCCACCAGGAGAGCCTCGATAGTCCCATGTAACTGGCAGGGATTCTTTGAGATATGTGACTTTATTTGGGTTTGCTGATGAAACAGGAAAGCTTCTCCCATGACTTAAGGTGTGGACATTCATTTTAAAATAGGATGGCAGAGAAAGTTAGACCAGAAGAGTTTTTTTTTTTTTTTTTTAAATCTAAAGAAGGTGACAATCTGGAATTTGTGAAAGGGCTGGAGCGTTCGTATCTTGCCGCTTCCGGGACAAACTTTCCCCTGACGTGTAAAAAGCCTGCATGTGCCGTGAACAGGAAAGGAATGGAGATGCTACTGATTCACTCAGTGACTCCAGGCAACTTTGCGTGTGTGTTGAAATAAGTTTATTAGCAGTCTAACACTTTGCACTGCACACGAGCATCACTTAGGATTCACTTTTGGCATCTCCCAGCTGCTGCCCAAAACCGGGCAGCGTCAGATCTGTGGCCTTCCTGGGCACCCAGAATCGTATCCAGCTGTAAGAAAAGACGATATCGTTCTTCGCTGAGACTTCACGGAAGAAGGCAAAACTTTGGTCGCCTGCCTTTGCACTTGGGCGGCGTGGGAGGTAATTGGAGTACAAGAACCCATTTGCAGGGACGATCGTAAACACCTTCGCTACAAATGGCATCGTCCCATTTTTACTGATTAGAAAAAAAAAAAAAAAAACTTTGCTATTAATAGGTGCAAAGTCCATTTCAGGTATAATTGGTGAGGAGCTGAGTGCACTCATGGGAAGAAAGCTTGTTTTGTTTTTTGTTCGCTTTTCTTCTTATCCCCTTTTCTCAGTTTTATGGCTGGAGACATGATTTATTGCAACCATCCATCTTGGGGGTTCATCCATCACACCCGGGTTGCTAGGAGATCGTGGCAGCAGCTGTTTGCTCTGAATCAGACAGAAAAGTTGTCAATCATCAAAGGCAGGTGAATAGCATTAGAAACACGCTATTGTCAGACGGAATAATTAATCAAAGAGAGAAAAGATAATTAAAAAGATATGACCCCTTGCAAGTACTTGCTCTGGGTTGCCTGGAAGAAAAAAAAAAAAAAAAAAAGAAAGAAAGAAAGAAAAAAAAAAAGAAAGAAAAACTGCCTGGTCTTTTCTAGACACTTAAGCAGCTGAGGGCTGATAAAATATGCACTCCGCAGTGCATAGTTTTTAATTAATTGAAAAAGGTTCAACATTCAAAGACGGTGCTGGAGAAGAGTCTGATTATGAGCAGAAGTAATATTTATTGTTTGCTTGAAGGGCTTGACACAGAGTTCTAACTTTCTGTTGCAAACCTCTGGCTCCCGGGGCTGGCGAGGGGAGGCAGGCTGAGGTCTTCAGGTGGCCCCTGGGAGCCCCGAGTCTGTTCCCTGCGCTCACACCGGGCTGCTCTGTGTAGTCTTGGACCTCGAAGAACCGGAATAGGACCCTGCTAGCCTGGGCTGCACGCTCGTCCGCGGTTCTCTTGCATCTGAAACCGCTGAATTCCTTAGAGAAGAGGATTTTCTAAAAGAAAAAAAAAAAAATGAGGGTGGGAATCTTGGAGGACATGTGGTCCACCTTCAGGATCCACGGAGTGAGCTCTGTGTCACCTCCCCTAACTGGAACCCACTCCAGGCCCCCGAGGACGATGTAGAAGGCATCCCGGTGTGGCCCCGCTGGGTACATCATACAGCCGTATCCTGAGAGTGACAACCTGGCATCGCCTTCTGATAAGAGGCACCCCCCTCCCAGCCCCCAGTCGTGGTCCAGAGATAATTTGGGGTGCTCATTTCAGCCTCAGAATGTATTCATGGATTAGGAAGTTCGTTCTTGCTTTTTTTCTCCGAAGCTAACATATTCTGGGGGAATTGGAAAATGTATTAAAGACTAGATAGAAAGTGGCATATCTGGAGTTGCTTTTCAGTTAAATATGCTGCAAACCCTGAAACAGATCTACTCTTTTATTTTTGGATACTATGCTTGGTTTTCACACCATTCTCTTCCCAAAGAATAGCAGGACTTCTAAAATTAGCAAGAGGAAAAAAGGCTTGAATATTAGAATTCATGAGAAGGAAAAAAGCAACAGTTTTTTTTTTTTTTTTCAGTTGGGACGCCGGTTTCAGGATGCACCCGATCAGGGCGCCAGGGACTGTGTCTCTTGCTCCTGACATGTAGCAGCTCTGGGGACCCATTGCCAGGCGTCCCAAGGGGGTCTCCAGCGGCCCTGCCTCAAGGTGTGACGTCTACCGTCTCCCATCGTGCGTGTAGAGCCCACTGGGGGTGACAAAGCTCTGACCTTTTGATGAGAAGGAGAGAGAAATAGAGAAGGACTCAGATAAGGAAAAGCACCTGTCTGGCCTGGGGGGGGGTGGGGGGTGTGGTGCTCACCGACGTCTCACCTGTTCAGGTGGCTGGAGGAAGTGTCCCTAATCAGAATGTGTCCACTCTCTGGGGACGAGAGTGACTTCGAGTCACTGCTTGGGTTCTTAAGCCAGAAGCTCCTGTCTGGTCTTCTGAGCTTTGGAGTCAGACTCAGAGGCAACCATATCTCTTGCATTTTCTGGCCACCACGTAGCAACCGCCCTTGACGTTTGGCAGTTCCTGGGGCGGTGCCTGTTCTTGACCAGCAAGACGCTGTGCTGGCTGGGATGCCTGGGCTGCCAGGTGACGCCTGGCGGAGAGCTCCGGGTGGCTGGGCAGAGGAGGGGGCCCTCCCGCTGGCTCCCCTGCAAGACCTGGCCTTTTGGAGCCGGGCAAGCGGGAGTCCTTCCTCTCGGAAGTCCTTCCTCCGAAGGAGAGTCTTGTGTGACAGTTGCCATCTCCCCTTCCCAAATAACTGCTGAGAAAGCGCGCCGCTTAGTGCCAGCCAAAGCAGGCCCGGAACGTGGCGGTTCACCAGGGAAGGGCTCAGGAGGGAAACTTCCCTGCGAGTCATCTATGGTAGATTTGTGAATTCACATATAATAAAAAAAAAAAATGTCAGCCTTTAATGCTGAGTGAAATGAGACTGAAATTCGCTTCCTCTTAAAAAAAAAAAAAAATAAAGGAAAACCCAGCAAAGGTGAAGAAAGGGAAAGGTCTTTAAGTTTTGAGAAGTGGGTGCAGGTCGTTTTTTTTTTTTTTTTTTGTCTGGAGCCTTGGAGGGGATCTGACGCTTCTTGTCCCCCCAGGTGAGGCCTGGGTGCCGTTTCCGGGACTCACCGCGTGAGAGAGAGAGAGAGAGAGAGAGAGGGAGGGTGGACCAGTTGCTCTTGGGAGCAGCGGTCCCCAACATTTTTGGCACCAGGGACCATTTTTTTTTTCATGAAAGACAATATTTCCACCGACCAGGTCGGGGAGGGGGAATGGTTTTCAGGGTGATACAAGTGTATCACGTTTATTATGCACTTTGTTTCTATTATTGTTACATTGTAACTTACAATGCAATCGTTACACAGCTCACCGTGGGTCCGGGACACCTGCTTTAGCGGAGGTTTGAGGGGTGTGTGTGTGCGCGTGTGTGTGTGTGTGTTTTGGCCAGGATTTTAGCAACTCTGTCCCTGGATTATGGTTTCTTTGGATGGCGAGGGGAAAGAAACACAAGCCTCTTGTGTCTCGACGGGTTGGGCAGGGTGGAGCGCTCCAAGTCGTATTTTCACGGTGGCGAGAAGACCGAAGACTTCGCCGACCCCGGCGTCAACCGGACACTTGAGTGTTTTTTTTTTTTTTTTTTTCTGAGAGACGTGCGTTTCCCTCTCGTAGTTCAGGGAGACAAGGTTACCTGGGAGGCCACAGAAAGGAAGCTCCGATTGACCAGTGTGAGTCCCCGTGGGCGAAGACATTCCGAAGCACTTACAAGACCTCTGTGTATGTGCACGATGCAGTCGTCGTTTCTCGCCTACTCATCTTCCTCATGGAAAAGCTCCTCGGAGAGGGCAAAGGTTCACGGGTTGCAGGAGGAGAAGATGGGGTCGCCCGTGGGTTTCCACGGGGTGCAATGCCCCCCTTTCCCCACGTTTTCTAGTTCTTGCCTTTGCTTCTGCAACCGGGCCCGCCGGGCAGCGGCTCCCTGCTACCTATCAGTTAGCGAGTGCTACGTCCGCGGGAACGGGAGGCCGTGGTTGGCGGTGCTTTCTCTTGCTTTTCCGCGTAAAATAAGGAAGCCACGTGGGCCCCGCTATGTGGCCGAGGCTCCCACTGAAAGATGGCCAGGAGAATAAGTAATGGGACAAACTACGCCGTCAGCAGGGCGAAGGCAAATAAATAAAATAACGGCCTGTTCTCGGGTCCCGGAGCCCCCTGCAATGCGAGCTGGTTCAGGCCCGGTCCTCCAGCTCCTGACTTCCCGATGCCGGGTGGGTGGGGAGGCAGAAAGGCATTATTTGGAAACACCCAGTCCTTGTTGCTCTTGTGGAAAGAAGTGAAGTATTTTAACATTTCTCCCCGGGGGGGAAAAAAAAAAAAAACATCTTTCATTACTGGACGTGTTCTGGGGGTAATGGTTTTTCAGTTCAACAAACAAGTCCTTATGAGCCTGCGTGCGGGCACCTGGCGGAGGTGGGTGGCGGGGCCATTTTTAACGGGAACTTTTGCCGGCCACGGTTCGGGGCGGCCGAGGGGACTGGCTGGCCCAGGTGGTCCCCTGGCGGGGGATGGGGTGGGGGGAGGGATACTCGCTTGGCACCAAGAGGCAACTCTGGGATGGACGCTCGTCTCTCTCTCTCTCTCTCTCTCTCTCTCTCTCTCTCTCGGAGTCTTCAAACCCCATAACCGTGGGGCCTGCTGGGGTCCACATGTTTGTGTTCTGTTGCAAACGGAACATTCCGCGGCCTTCCTTGGGTGGTTTAACGTGGATTTGCCTGGAGAAGATAGCGCGCTCTTCTGCGTGCCGAGGGGTTTGGCTGAGGATTCTTCCGGTCGGATGGCCTGCTTGGGTGACAGATGATAACGGGGGGGTTAGAGAGGCGGATCAAAGTCCCGTCTGGGTGCCGGGTCTGGCTATTGTACGAGGCGCTGGCTGCGGGAAGGAGAGCTCAGGCGTGGGAGACCAGGGGGCGGGATTCTGAAGGGGTGGGGGGGTGGCGCTGCCGTTTCCCCCAGAGAGAAGCTGCCCCACGCAAGCTGGCGGCCACATCCTCCTGGCTCCAGGTGTTGGAGCGGGGAAGGGGCAGCCTCCTTGCTCCGGGCCTTGGGCCTCTCCACGTGGGCTTAGAAGGGGGCGGACGTACCCTACACGCATTGCGGTCCCAACTCCGCGACCCTCAAGGGTGGACGTCACCCTGCTTTATTTTGCCCCGTTTTTCTTTCTTCCTTCCTTCAGCTCGTGTCTTAGCCTAAACCCCAGTGGCAGTCCCTGCCCTGGATGCCTCCTCTCTGCTTCACGTGACATTTGTGCCGTGGCGTCCCTGACGTTGGAGTCGGTGAGCTGCGGGGCTTCTTAGTAGTCCCGGGACTCACCGCCGTCCCCTGAACCGAAGTCCCCACCCGAACGGGCGGGTGACGGCTCCCTGCCAACCTCGCCACCAGCCTCAGCGCCCAAATGCCAGCCGGTAACTTCGGTGGGTCGGAAACCTCGTGACATCACCCTCGCTCCAAAAAAAAAAAAAAATGTGATCTCCACGTTCGTCCCACGACGTTTTGTCTGCCACGTGGAGCTCCTCCGGGGCTCCCAGAACCCCCTTGCTGTGGCTCCCCTGCCCCCGGCGGGGCGCGGGGAATGCGGCCATCAGCTCTGTTTATGCATTCCAGGAGCGCTAAGCAGCTGGGTCAGCTTAGCTGGGTCACCGGAATCGCGGCAGGGCGAGAGCGGGAGCCGCGTCTCTGTGGGCCGCGCCTCTGTGACCGGTTGCTGAGCGTCTCGTGAAATCCCGGACGCAGCAGCAGCAGCGACGTTCACGACGGTGGCCCGGTCGGTCGGGGAGGCTGGGAGCAGGACACCTCGCTGACGGCGGAAGGGACGACAAAGGAGCGGCCAGCGTGCCGGGCACGTTGCAGTCAGGACGTTGGCTGCTCCTATTCCGCCCCTTCCACCGTGGGACCAAGGGTCTTGGCGAGGGAGGGTGGGTTTGCCTTCCCCCCCCCCCCCCCCCCCCGGCGGTTCCGTGCGTTTTCGTGAATGGCAACGTGCGTTCTTGGCGTCTCAGAGGCGGCGGGAAAAGTGAGAGGGTGTGAAGGGAACGCCCTGGGCTTGGGCCCCATCCCCCTCCCTCCCGAAGGTGCCCGCCCGCCCGGCAGAGACGGCCCCCGGGGAGGTGGCATCTTCTGCAGCCCCCGGCACTCTGGCCTTAGGACCGGCCCTCCTCCTTGAGAAGGTGCAAGGGGGGGCTCTGGTGTGCAAACTGGACCTTCCAGCAAAATCAGTGGGTTGTCCCGGCTTGCCCGGAGACCACGGCGGGTGGCCGTTGGTGGACACGCAGCACCCAGAACCCTTGGCGGCTGCCGTGGACGGCGCGGGCAGCCACCGGCTTGCCTCCCCGCCACCGTATTTCTAGTTTCCCCTCTCTGTGAACCCGTGACAGCTTCTGGAAAATGCGTCTTCGGGAGAGGGTCCGACTTTCACCTTACTTCGTGGCACGGCACACGGCCAGCAGGGCAGGGCCGCAGCTGTGGCATTCCGGGCCACCTTTCAGCCCCGTCCGCCGGGCCCGGTCGTGGCCACGACCGCCTCGGTGCTTGTCGGGACGCGGAAACGTCGAAAACGACAGCCGCGGTCCACGGCAGGTCTGACTCGAGAACGGCAGGGACACAAAACGACCGTTAAGGTGTTGGACGTTCAAGCCACGAGTGGCCCCTTTCCCCCAGGGGTGCTACAGACATAGACGATGCGTTGCATGCTGTGGGATGCTTCTACTGACACGTGTCCTGCGGTTTCTGGTACAGGTGGCCTCAGCAGAGCTGGGTGTCACCCTGTCCCTGCTCCCTGAGCCAGCTCTGCTTCTTGGGCGCCCTGGCTCAGCTGCAGGGATGCTCTTGGGGCAGAGCTACCTGCACTGTCGTCATCGTGTCCCTCCTTGAGTCCCCGGAGGGAGGGAGGAAGCCGTCCCCTCTGGTGGCTCACACCTGCGCGCTGTTGGGCGGCGCGGCTGCCGTGCGGAGGGAGCTTTTAGGAAACCCCCTAAATTAGCCGGGCAGGCCCTGCGTTTCCCGCTGGGCTTGCACCGCCACCGTGGTGCTTGGGGGAGATGTCTCGTGCCTGCGGGGCCCAGTGTGCGTGGAGCAGGCGGGTGGGCAGTGCCCGGGGTGCAGCCCGCCCTCCCCAGATAGAGCGTGTCCCTGCCCACGGGAACCGCGGGAAAAACACGCGTGAGCACCCCCCTCTGCGCCTGGGGTCGCCGTCCCCGCGTGGG